>OAMR01000365.1:482693-510949 GCA_900205405.1 Echinochloa crus-galli
TCGGTAAGAAAAGCAAGCTTGGTGATGCTGGAATTGCTTTGCCTTCGGTGCAGTGCATGCATATGTCTGAGGTACTAGTTAGCAGATACAGTTTGGCGAGATCCCTAGCTGGTGTCGCTTTGTGTTTAGGGTTCGTGGTGGTCACGCACATTTGATTCCTGCTAGGGATTGTGTAGATCCGGAAAATAGCATGTTTTTTTATGTAGTGGAATCGAATTATATACTCAATCCTACTCAAAATGCATGTTGTTTAGGATATTGACATGGTCTACTACAATGTGACACTTTGACCAACAATTTTCATATATGTATATGATATTTCAAATACTTTGTAAGTACTTTTCATGGTCCCCGTAACATTTATCTTATATTGTCAAATTGGAGTGTATACGCCGCCATGGGCTATGCTAAAACAAACATACATCATAGAGTATATTTTAGTACTTGCTCCTGCCCTGGCAAAAGTAAATGCCAATATGCCTGCTTGTTTATAAAAAACAAAAGTACAACAGTGACGCACATACTCAAACAAACCTGTAAACATGTACTCCATACTGGGCTAATAGATCTTAAAATTTAGAAAGGGTGTCGAAACAGTCATGCTACCTACCATTGAATAAATAGTCCACTAATGAGAATATGAGAGACACTGGACGTTAATCGTTGGGTTTATCTCTTTATTTGCTAAGTAGTAGGAAGGCGTACAACAACCACCTTTCGCTAGCCACTCAAGCATTCTCCATTATCGACAATACCTTGTATAGCTAGTTTCTAACGTTGGACTAGCTGATGCTAGATGGAGAAAGTGGTGGGAAAGTGCGAGCGAGGCTTAATCATCCGGTCTCTGTCAGCAGGCACCGTGCGATCTCGATATATACAACGTCCAAGTGGCCATTATCTATATGCCCACAAGTGGCACTTCCGCGACCAGATCTTGATGCACGTAGTGTAAAAAGAAGTCCTTTGGGCACACGCACACGCACGTTGATGTGAGCAGGGAGTGCGTCAAAGTTTGGCACTCCGATATATCCAACTCTAAACCTCCTTGCAGTAGCATTACCACAAGGAGAAAAACTGATAGCCGTACGTGTGCTAGCAGCTAGCCACCATTTTGGTCCCCAAGCATTTGACATTCGTAAGTCTCAAGCTTGATTCATTTGGACGTCAATTCGTCCAAGTCAGCATTCTCCAAAGCACAAAGTGCATACCACATTCATGTATCCTAAAAAGAAAAGAGAACATAGTACCACTACATAGATAAATATGCGCGACCAGGTCAGGAGCATCTGCAAGGACATGAATTTCGGTGGACGTTCCGTTTCGAACGCATCCTTTTTGGGCGGCACTATTGCAAATATCGACACTAGCAAGATAGCGATCGAGACGAATAGGCAGATGGAAGTCGTATTCTAATAGATGGCGCCACTGTGTGAAGCACAGCCGATGTTTGGCAGAGCCAGTTGGAGCTGTGTGAAGAAAGAATCTAGAGGCTGGCATGAAAGCAAGAGGCAGGACGAGATGTAGTTTGGGAAGGAAAGCCCATGCTTCCAAGCTACTTCCCCCCGCGTGTCAAATAGTGTAAGCAATGGTGCGCGCAGCAGGAGATGAGGCTTTTGCCTAGTTCTTGTTGTTCAACTTTTGTGCCGAGTACTCCCTCCGCCTAAAAAAAGAACTAGTTTTTTTGGAAAAAATTACAGTCAAATTTAAAGAGTAAAGTATATAGCCGGTTCTTAAACTTTTTTTTAGCGTCTCACTCTGGTGCCTGGATTTACAAAATACATATTTACCTCCATAAACTTAGCTTTGGATGTCATCTCGGTCTCGGAACTCGTTAATTGCACCATCCTAAACTTGCAAAACCACACATGCAGATCATAGTTTTTGTTGGTTTCCAAATTGTAGCTTCAATTTTCATCTTTAGTCAGCAGAGCACGCTCAAGCTCAGCTCAGGGAAGTTATCTGCATTTTCAAAATATATGGATCTCAATGACACCCGAAACTAAGTTTATCTTCTGACAAGAGTGGGAGAGAGAGAGATAGATGGACAGAGAGAGCCATGAACAGGTATTGTAAGCTCAGTTGGGTCAGCGAAATCCGACGTGTTAGAGTGAGAAAGGAAGAGAGAGATGGAAGCGAGCGTCTTGTAAAACGCCGACGAAATACGGGCGGAAGCACTGTTTTGGAGCCCACCAGCGTCGCTTCTGCGCTCCGGTTGGTTGTCCACCCTGCAAAAGCCGGACAAATATTAAATCATGCATGAGAAAGTGAATAAAAAATAAAACAGTAACTTGGGTTACAGCCGGCAGCCGGCTGTTCTGCGCTCCGGTTGGTTGCCCACCCTGCAAAAGCCGGACAAATATTAAATCATACATGAGACGGTGAATAAAAAATAAAACAGTTACTTGGGTTACAGACGGCAGCCGGCTGGCTTATTAGCCATGCCCTAAGGAGGGTTACGGGTGCTCTCTTGGAAGGGTCAAAAGCCACTACAAGGATAGACACCAGCACTAGCCAACAAGGTAAATAGGTTCCTAGTGTCAGAGACGTTAGTGTCCGATAAACTAACTAGTCGGATGAATCTCCAGCGCTAATATTCTATCTAATGGGTCAAATGTTTGAGTGGGCACATGCCGTTGTGTGCAGAAAAGTTGCTCTGATAATTTTTTAAGATTTAATCAAACTTAAGCTTGATTGGCTTCTTTAAAAGCAAGAAATACACTCGGGACGAAGGAAGTAAAACCAAAGAATTGGGTGTGTACAAAATGCAGCGGAAGCAATTTTCTGTTTCAAAGAAAAGCAGGAGCTGAGGCAGGCCATAGAGGCAAGCACGCAGCAGGGCGTCAGTGCGCCACCGAGCACAGGGCGGCACTCGCACGCCACTTGCGGCTCGATCAGCCGCATGATGGGTCGCTGGGCGTGCATGTCTTCTTCGCGGCGGCTAAGCCGTGTCCCTGATCCGTTGGTGTGGGCTCCGCTCCTCCGCCGGGCGGCCGCGGAATGCGACGGGGAGAAGTGTGGGCTGTGGCCGGCCGGCAGCTTGACCTGCCAAGTCAGGCTGGCCAAGGGGCGTCCAATGATTCACTGTATTTGGGCTTTAGTTGGCTTGGCAATGTGTGCGCCATCGTCGCCATACAGGTACAATTTGTGAGCCCGAAAACGATTTTTTTAGGCAGTTCGTTTTGGGTGTGTAGCCATCTCTGGGTATGGATAGGTCTGCAGACTGCATGCCTTTGACTCGCAATGTGTTACATTATTCAACTTGCACGATGGGACACACAAGGCCAGTGTGCACCCAAATGACTGGGCAGATGACGTGCACGCGCGTAGGAGAGCTATTGCAGAAATTAGACACGATTAATTCCCGCGTAGAAGAGCTATTGCAGAAATTAGACACGGTTAATTCCCTCTTGTACAATATACAGAGTTACAAACTGGTGGATATGGACAAGCTATGCATGATAGTACGCACGGTGATATGGCCATTGTAACTTTTAAAACTTTGCAAGTGTGCTGATTAGTGTCTCTCTGTATATCATTGCAAGTTGGCACATTGGGTTCAAGAATTGGGATTTGGGAGGGACGGATAATAAGAAGAAGAAAAGTGCACGCGCGGTTCTTAAATTGTGTTGTTGTGTCATGCCGGTCTAGGAACTCGCAAATCATGCTGTTACGGTCTCTAATCACTGTTTGGGTCTCATTAAACGTCCAAACAGGTCTTAACCTGCGATTAGTGCTGACATGGCATGCCAGCGTGGACATATTACGTCGACAGGGAGACCCGAACAGGAATGGATCTTTGCAAAAAAAAAACATTGTCGCTATGCATGAATCTCATTCCTGGCCATTCCCATCTCTTCGAATTCGTCGTCTCTTCGTGAGGCGGCGGATTTGGAGGCGAGGCGGTGCTCAGCGGCGATCATCGGCAAGAGGAATGAGAGGGAGCAAGTACAAGAAGGGAGGAGCGGACTACTGTAGGTCTGGAGGAGTCCTTAGCCTCGACGGGGAGTAATGGTGGCACGATTGCGGCGGAAAGGGGAGGGGCAACCAACATATGGCGAGCCTTAATCTCATTCAAGTTATGTGGATTGGTAGTCGCGTTCTAGTCGAATGGGTAGAAAGACTTGTATTTGTCCTGTACGAATCTCATTTTGGGGGAAATTTTCTAGGGTTTTGGGAGTATAGATGGTTTCGGATAAGGAGTAATTTCACTGAAAAGATGATTTTTTTTTTTGCACAATATAGGTGATGGTAGGGATGAGTTCAGCATCAAGCTTAACCATGGGGGTTTCTTTGTTGGTTCTGGTAATATGCGTTCGTATGTGGATGAGAAGGTAGACTGGTTCGATAATGTTGAGTCAGACACATGGTCATTGTTATGGTTTGATGACTTCCAAAAGCAGTTAGGATACTGTCGAAGATTTATCACGACTACGTCTGTCTAGGGTACCTCAGACAGTAGATTGCGATGTCTCACCGAGTTTTAGGAACGATGGTGCACACGCGAGACAAAGATTTAGACAGGTTCGGGCCGTGAATAGCGTAATACCCTACGTCCTGTGTGCTTGATTGTATTGCACGTGAGTTGTGTCGTTTTGGAGGGGTCCTTGCGCAGTCTGGGGAGCAGAGTTACAAGTCGGTTATATGATCCTAGTCGTATACAACATGGAGTACTACAACAGGGTACTTTGGGGAGTCTCCTAACAGTACACGACTAGTCTTTCCAATCAAACTATGCCGTCTTGCACCATAGCCGATTGGTTTGTAGTAGTTGGGTCAAACTTCCCGAACGAGTAGTTTAATCCCATACACGAGGGACCTTAGGGATCCTGGTCCCACAGATACACAATCAATCAAAGTTTGAAGATTTACTGACTTTTACGAGGAAAAACTTTAGCAGATGGGCTAAGATTCATTGCCGGAGACCATGACATAAATGTGATGGCATCTGTTGTTGACAAATACAAGACACTTGTTGTGTATTTTGACCATGATGACAACATTGGGGGCCTTGATTGGGATGACATAGTAGCCAATCCAGTGTCAAAATTGCCCAAGGTATTCAGCCCCAAAATGTTGATGTTTTGAAGAGGAATCCTAGTGAGAAGCTCTCTGTTTTCTACACTGACCTTGGTAATAGGAGGGTTGAGCAAGAATTTTGCAGTACAGAGGATGTGGCAGAAGGTGATACTAACAATGATGTTGAAGATGAAGACTTTGTGGACAATGGCTATGATTTGGAGTTTGACGATGATGACTTATTTGAGGAGCATGTAGATGCTGATGTTGGGGAGGATTTGGAAGGAAAAGGGAATAAGAAAGCTAAAGGAAGCAAATTGAAGGCTTCAAATACAAGCATACCTGAGGTGCTAACTGATGAAGACACTGAGGAAGAAGAGTTAGATCTACCAGCTTCAGATGGAGAGGGTGAAGGACTGAAATTCAAATCATTCAGAGATGAGGATATGAGCTATCCCACATTTAGTGTTGGTATGGTTTTCCCTAATGTCCAGAAGCTCAAAGAAGCAATAACATAATACAGTGTCAGGAATAGAGTGGAAACCAAGTTGCCCAGGAATGACAAAATTAGATTAAGGGCTCATTGTGTAGAGGGATGTCCATGAAACTTATATGCTTCACATGACAGTAGGGTGAAGTCATTTGTGATTAAATCTTATTTCGGGAAGCATCCTTGTCAAAAGGAGTGGTGTTTGAGAAAATGCACATCTAAATGGTTGGCTGACAAATATTTGGAGTCCTTCAGAGCAAATGAGAAGATGAGCATCACTAGCTTTGGAAGGACAGTACAAAAAGATTTAAACTTGACACCTTCTAAGAGCAAGTTGGCTAGAGCAAGAAGGCTCATCATGAAGAAAATTCATGGTGATGAGGGTGAACTGTTCAATATGTAGGGATTATGGTTAAGAATTGAGGAGAAGTAATCCTGGTAGTTCCCTTTTTGTGAACCTAGCTGGCAATCTTTTCAGCACTTGCTACATGTCAATTGATGCTTCCAAAAGGGGATTCCTGGCAGCATGTAGACCTATAATATGTTTGGATGGGTGCTTCATCAAGATATAATATGGAGACCAACTTCTGACTGCAGTAGGTATGGACCCTAATGATTGTATCTTTCCAATTGTCATGGCTATTGTTGAAGTTGAATCCCTGGCTACTTGGAAATGGTTTCTGCAAATATTGAAGGATGACTTAAATATTGACAACACATACCCATGGATAATTATGAAAGACAAGCAAAAGGGCCTAATTCCAGCAGTACAATAGGTTTTTAGTGAGTCAGAGCATAGGTTTTGTGTGAGACACCTGTATTCCAACTTCAATAAAAAAATTCAAGGGTGAGGTACTCAAGAATTAGTTGTGGACTTGTGCTAGAGCTTCATCAGTGCAATCATTTAATAGAAACATGAGAAGATGAAGGCCATGAACCAAGATGCATATAATTGGTTAGCTAAGCTTGCTTCCAACACATGGGTAAGAGCCTATTTTTCTAAATTTCCAAAATGTGATATCTTCTTTAATAACAAATGTGAAGTCTTCAACAGTTATATCCTAGAAGCTAGAGAGTTGCCTATACTTAGTATGTTTGAGAGGATTAAGTGGCAGTTGATGACAAGACACTTCAACAAGAGGGAAGAGATGGCTAGAGAGTTCAGTGGCTCTTTCTGCCCCAAAATCAGGAAGAAAGTGGCTAAAAATGGTGAATTTGCTAACATATGCTATGCACAACCATCAGGCCAAGGTGTGTTTCAAGTACAAGTTCATGAGTATCAATACATTGCAAACAAGACATGTGACTGCAGAAGGTGGCAGCTGACAGGGATCCCTTGTTCCATGCAATATCAGCTCTAAGGCATGAGAGAGTGCAACCTAAGAGTGTGCTTCCAGTCTGTTATATGCATATGCACATAGCATCTGGCCTTGTAGGTACAGAACATTGTGGGAGAAGATGGAGGGTCCTCAAATACTACCACCAGTATATGAAACAAAGATTGGCAGGCCACCAAAGTCAAGGAAGAGGCAACCTCATGAGGTGAAAGGTGCAAATGGTCCTAAATTGTCTAGACATGGAGTCACCATACATTGCAGTTATTGTACAAAAGCTATCCACAACTATGGTGGATGCAAGTTGAAGAAAATGGGCTTCAGTTCTGAAGATGCCAAGCAACTTGTTGCCAACACAAGAGCCAGACTTCAAGAGGAGGCTGAGCAAGCAGCTACTACAGCAGCTAACAATCTAGTCAGTAACCAACTAGATAATGTCAGCCAGACTACCACCAATGAGCCTATCAATCCACTCAGCATTTTGCTTTCCTATAGTTCAATGCAATGTTCATTCTAGGAGTACTCCTCATCCCGGTGACCTTTTTTCTTTGCTTCTGTAGGATGTTGGTCAACAAGTGTGAGTTGAGGCTAGCACACAGGTTAGCACAACCATGTTAAGTCAACTAGTTGAAGAGGTGTGTCAACATGTCCATTTTGCAACCTGAGATTGAACTTGTCACTTACTAACTAATCATGTCATTTGCAGTCAACTCAAGGTGTTTCATCACTGTCACAACCTATGGGGCCATTGCCAGATAGTCAATTCATTGCAGCAAATCAATTAGTGCAAAGGTCGGTACCACTAACAACTACCTCCACGGCAGAAAAGGCAGCACTAGCAAAGAAGAGGAAGGCCAAGTCAACCACAAGCACCTCCAAAATGGTGAAGGCAGCAGCAGGAAAAAAGTAGTGAAAGAGATGGTGAATTATAGCTTTTGTGCAAGATAATTTCTGTTCTGTCTTGCCTCTTTTGTGCATGATAATGCAATTTAGTTCAAAGAGTACTCTAATTTAAGCATCAATGTAATATGTGAATGCTTGGTATGGGATGCAAAACAATGTGGATGCTTTCTAATGTCTGAATGTTGGCCTTTCATGTGTCTGAAGATTGGCCTTTGTTATGTCTGAATTTTGGTTGGCCTTTGCTCATTTGTTTTGCAGAAATGCTTGGTATGATAATGCAGAAATTTGCTCATTTGTTGTGTTCAATTACTGCCAAAACACTTTTCATTGAACCATTTCAGTGATTACATCGTAATATTTCACATCCTCGTAACAGCATACACATTACAGATCAGAACACACACGGAAACAAGGGCAATAAACTTTAGAATGACAGTTATTTCATTCATCTTCACTTAGAGATCAAGGTTCCTTCAATACTCTTCCGCTTCTCTTCTTTTTTGTGTCACTTCTACTACCTGCTTTGGTTCTTCTTGCTTCGCTTTTCTTCCTCCTCCTTTTCCTTAAGCTCCACCAAATAATCCTCTTCAAACCTTAAGTACTGACAACCGCTACCACGCTGCATATAAAATGCTCAAACATTCAACATTTGGACCCAACAAATCCAATCAGGCCCTACACTAATTCATACCTTTCCACCAGGGCACCTGTAGAAGATCCGCCCTTTGTTACCATGCTCATCGGTCTTCACCACAAGCTCCCTGACCATGTGTCCTCTGCAATAAGGGCAGGTTATGAGAGGGATCTCAGGCCTCAACCTCCGCCTACCCTCCATGGAAGAGGAGCTCGACTTCGCTGCCATGGCAATGCGGTCGCGCCGGGGCCTCGAAGAACACGGGAGAGAAGACTGAAAGGAGATGATAAGGATAACTTTTCGTTAGGGATTGCGGACTACAATTTTCATAAGATTTCGGGGTTACTGTGCAAAATTACATCCGCCTGACACCTAAGCACGCCACATCAATGCGGGGTAGCAGGTAAAAACCTGTTTGGACATCTAATGAGACCCAAACAGTGATTAGGGACCATAACGGCACGATTTGCGAGTTCCTGAACCAACATGACACAACAGCGCAAGTTTAAGGACCACACGCATGCACTTCACTCTGATAAGAAACACAAATGTGCAAGATCATAATCACAGGATTTAAACATAAACATGATGCAAACATAGTATACTGACGAGAATCATAGCACCAAACCTCTTAATCCTAGGTGTAAAATCAAGAACATGATTATATTTCAACAAACAGTTGGCAAACATGCATCAGAAAGGATTCCTAACTTCAACATTTGTAAGGAGAATTTAAAAGCAGATGCATACGCTTCCTGCAAATTAAGTTGTCAACAAAGGCAAGAGGAACGTGATCATGTTTCACCGCCGGTAGGCAAACCAACAGAATGCAATTCTAAACTATAAGCAAAGTGCAATCTAATCTTACTGGGAGAACAGAGTACCATTGAAACTGAGTTTGGACCTCTTTTGACAACTCATTCACATGGATGATCAGTATGTTTCCAGCGAGCCAACAGTGTTTTTCTCTCAGCGAAAACCAGCGCCAGCCACCAGCCACCAACCAGCCAGCAGTGTTTTTCTCTCAGCAAAAACCAGCGCCAGCCACCAGCCACCAGCCAAACGAACAGGACAAAAATTGGCAGCATATGGAAGGTACTTTAATATGAATAAACCTTGCCGCAGGTGATAGCAAAACCTGGGCCTCTAACAGTGATGCAAACCTACAACTTATTATATGTCAAGCACTAGGGTTACACTCTTGGCAAAAAACTATGATCATCGGCTTAGCGAGTTCCTCTCGTCCGAAGGATGACAGCCACCCTCTCAAAAATTTTAGAACATAAGGTTGAACTCATGTAATTGGTACATTTGTCATTGGTAATAATGATCAATGCATTCTGGTTGTCTTAATATGAAGGATCATGCACTGGCCTTCAACGCAGCCTCCTCTGCGGTAGGGGCTGGTGCAGGCGTAACGCCACCAGTAGTAGGCCTGTGTAATTGCAAAGGGAATCGTCAGTTACTTTTAGAGCAAAAGGGAATGGTCAGTTAATCCTTTTAAGTACTGGTGTGTTCTGAAAAAAAACAAGGAAGGCACTTACAATCCAACCATGACTTTGAATGCATCATAAATTCCCCACTGAGCTCCAGTAAGAGTGCCAATCATGACAATACGAAGGGGTAGACCCCGAGTGAATAGGCCCCAGAGGCCAAGCTTATTAACAGCCTGCAGAAGCATATACAATGAGTAACCAATGAACAAGACAGCAAAAGGGAAAAAAGAACTAAGCCATTTCAAGGAAACAGGCTTACATCACCCACGGTAGCACCCTTGGCATTGTTCAGGAAAGAGACCAAGTTATCTGCCGGGTGAGACACAATGGCGCAGAAGACACCAGCAATGTAGCCACCAGCAAAGCTGATACCCAACTGGAAAGATTTGCTACACTCTGACTTTGGTACAGGAACAGCATGCTTGTAGATAAGTTCAACAATGGTCTCAAATGAAGCAAACTTCATCATGGTATCTGAACAAAATCATGAAAATGAGTAAGAGTGTGAAACATATATAAACAGCTAAGAGAAGCACAAAATATTCCACACAAATATCAAGTTGAACTGTCAAAGCACAACTGATTATGTACTCAAGTAATACATGCTGCACGTTAAATTTACCTCCAAAAGGTTATTTAATAACTATTGACAAGAAAAACCAACAACGTCTCCATGTTTAAGTCCATAACCACAAACCACATATCTTTACTTCTGTGGTTTGGAAGGAATGAGGCACTTGAAAATGTAGATTTTAGCATATTGAACATGTCTATGGTATAAGATCAAGCAATGCCACAATGACTAATGTCAGGAGAGTTTTCTAATTTCTTCAAGAAGCATTTTGAGAAATCGAATTGACTAGGTTCATTTGGTTATGTCTTTGTTGCGCCACGAGGAACAGTGTTTACCACAAAATAATTGCAATGAGAACATGTGAATCACGACAAAATTTACTAAATCATGACATTTTTTGCTTTTCTTTTTTCTCAAACCACGCAGGAGAACTGCACGTCATTTCATTAAGGTAGACTTACAAAATACCCAAGTAATAGAAACCCTGGTGTGGTAACCTAGTGACCAGCTGTAGGAGCTTAGAAGCCCCAGCCATGCACCAGCTGCCACCCTCCGTGCTCACTGCCCTGAGAACCTCCTGAATGCTTGGTCTCAGATTTTCAAAGACACGCCCATTACGATGCTTCCACACGTCCCAGGCCACTAGAATGATCAGTGAATTAAGTCCTTTCCTGTTTTCCTTTGGGGCAGATGCAATAGATTTCCTCCACCAGCTAAAAAAACGAGTCACCGCGGGATCAGGCGCCAAGTGGAGCAGCCCCAGTTTCTGGAAAATGATACTCCACACCTGGCGAGTAAACACACAACCAATTAGCAAATGGTGTATGGATTCCTCAACCTGGTCACAAAAGGGCCATGTTTCAGAATGGGACAGTCCTTGTTTCGCCAACCAATAAGCCGTCCACAATCTGTTGTGGTACACAAGCCAGATGAAGAACTTACACCTAGGAGGGGTCCAACTTTTCCGGATTTTGTGCCATGGACCAAAATGGATAGAGCCCACAAAGAAAATGAAAGAAACATCTTCGGATGTGATTTTTATGTTTGAAAAGGAAATTGAAATTGAATTGTAGTGTTTGAAATCATGAATTTAGATATATGTCAAAATCTGTATGCATTACAAATAATGTAGTTTGAATTGTTATTGTCTGAATAAAAAAATATACATAGAGGATATTTTAAATAAACAAAGAAAGCCAGGTATATCCTTGACCGATTAACGAAGATAGGCATGACATGAGAATGAATAAAGGGTGAGACATGATCATAAATTCGCAGTAAACAAGGAATGCATAGGCCGAAAGCAGCACCCGTCAAGCATGATAACAAACAAGTTAATCCACCGCATGATACAACTCGTTTGAGGCCACACCACCAATCAGATTAGATCAATCCACCGCATCATACAATCTAACCATGAAAAGCTAAAAGCATTCAGTGTCTAATACGAACCCACAACACAGTCACGAATTTACATCGAAACAAGAATGCATAGGCCGAAAGCAGCACCCGTCAAGCATGGCAACAAACAAGTTAATCCACCGCATGATACAACTCGTTTGAAGCCACACCACCAATCAGATTAGATCAATCCACCGCATGATACAATCTAACCATGAAAAGCTAAAAGCATTCAGTGTCTAATACGAACCCATAACACAGTCACGAATTTACACTGAAACAAGAATGCATAGGCCGAAAGCAGCACCCGTCAAGCATGGCAACAAACAAGTTAATCCACCGCATGATACAACTCGTTTGAGGCCACACCACCAATCAGATTAGATCAATCCACCGCATGATACAATCTAACCATGAAAAGCTAAAAGCATTCAATGTTTAGTACAAACCCACAACACAGTCGCGAGTTTACATCGAAACAAGAATGCATAGGCCAAAAGCAGCACCCGTCAAGCATGATAACAAACAAGTTAATCCACCGCATGATACAACTCGTTTGAGGCCACACCACCAATCAGATTAGATCAATCCACCGCATGATACAATCTAACCATGAAAAGCTAAAAGCATTCAATGTTTAAATACGAACCCACAACACAGTCGCAAATTTACATTGAAACAAGAATGCATAGGCCGAAAGCAGCACCCGTCAAGCATGGCAACAAACAAGTTAATCCACCGCATGATACAACTCGTTTGAAGCCACACCACCAATCAGATTAGATCAATCCACCGCATGATACAATCTAACCATGAAAAGCTAAAAGCATTCAATGTTTAAATACGAACCCACAACACAGTCGCAAATTTACATTGAAACAAGAATGCATAGGCCGAAAGCAGCACCCGTCAAGCATGATAACAAACAAGTTAATCCACCGCATGATACAACTCGTTTGAAGCCACACCACCAATCAGATTAGATCAATCCACCGCATGATACAATCTAACCATGAAAAGCTAAAAGCATTCAATGTTTAAATACGAACCCACAACACAGTCGCGAATTTACATTGAAACAAGAATGCATAGGCCGAAAGCAGCACCCGTCAAGCATGATAACAAACAAGTTAATCCACCGCATGATACAACTCGTTTGAAGCCACACCACCAATACGCTGCATTAAGCATGTCATTTGCAAGCATGGGGTCAACTAAACCTAAGTTCATAGATTGAATAACTAGCCAAATTGGATTTCTCAACTTGAAAACATTTCAAGCATAAATTTTAGAGACATCAAATGTAAGCATACGGAATGAGAGTATATATGTAGTACTACTAGCAAAAGGTGTTTTTATTCAGGCAAAAGGAGGGAAAGTGGCACCTTAAAAGACTCAAAAATGCCGAAACCTGACGAAACTGAATCATGTTGCCTCGCTATCCATCCTCACTTCTGCAAGCACGCACAAGGATGCCAATGAATATTCTGGCTTTACCCTGAATTATGACGGACTTTTCGCAAAACTTATGTTTCAGATATGCTTTGTCATCCAAATACAGATTCAGTGAATATACTTTTGACTTGAAAATCAATTTTTAAATCAACAAATATCGTGGAGAGAGGAAAGGTAAGTGGACAGGCATGTAGTTGTAGCAACAGACTTATAGTTCTGCTTCTGCACCAACCACACCATTGTTTATGCCACTGCATCAGTTTCACTGGCTGTCCTCTTCGTTTGACTTATCAACCACCAGCTAGCAGTACTTTTCTCTCAGAATAAATCAGCACTGGCCACCAGCCACCAACCAGGCAGCAGTATTTTTCTCTCAGCACAAACCAGCACCAGCCACCAGCCGGCTCAACAGTAGTGCAAACTGCAAAGAGAAGCTACCAGTGATGCGCAGCGCTGGGGACATCACAAATAAATCCACCCCCTCACTTCCAAAACAATTCAGTTGTTCACTTCACAGTCGAAGCAGCGGCCACAGAAAAAGAGCGTGCGCCAACGCATCCAAACAAGCTCAGAAGCCATGCACGCCACAACAACCAAGCTCCTCCTGGTCTTCGTCTCCATGTGCACGCTGATCATCTCCCACGCATCATCCCTGCGCTTCCACTACATCAACTCCCACAACTTCACCACGAAGACGACCACCCCGCCGTCGTCGTCCTCCGCTCACCGCAGCCGCAGCCGCAACCCTTCGCTCGCCTTGGTGCACCGCGACGCGATCGCCGGCGGCGGCGCGACGTACCCCTCGCGCCGCCACGCGGTGCTCGGCCTCGTCTCCCGCGACATTGCCCGCGTCGAGCACCTCGCGAGCCGCCTGTCCCCGACGACGTACCAGCCGGCGGACCTGGGCTCCGAGGTGGTGTCCGGCCTCGACGAGGGCAGCGGCGAGTACTTCGTCCGCGTCGGCGTCGGCTCGCCGCCGACGGAGCAGTACCTCGTCGTGGACTCCGGCAGCCTCCAGAAGATTTACGAACTGCTTGAACAAGATCAGAAGCATAAATTGACATGTAGTCCACATTAGTCACAACACCCCTAGAAGCATCCTCCCGTTCTTTCTGGTTACCCTCATATATTTTAGAGGCACGCTCCAGGATATCTTTGATATCAGCCTTATTTAGGCCACCATCACTTGTAAAGAACTTGAGACCATTCCGATTGTATGGAAGATGACTTGCTGTAAAGAAGACCAATCCAAAAAACTTAGCTTCCCTGTATAATTGTCCAACACTTTGTGAAGTGGAGATGATATAAACATTGTGGCTTGAATAAAAAGACATCAAAAAATGAGCACAAATGCCTATGATAAATTTCAAAAGTAAATGCATATTTTGTAATACTGTGCATCCATATAGTCACAGTAATATATAATCATACTACATAATCATGCAACTACATTTTTTTTTTCTCGAACCACGCAGGAGAACTGCGTGTCATTTCATTAAGGTAGAAAACAGTACACGAGTCCGGAGGGACCCAACCCGAGTACCGAACACCACACCCACACCCCAAAAATACCCAGACTTACAAAACTCGCCACAAACTCTTAAGAAGACAACCAACAGACCACCTGGGAGTTAGAAACCCTGGTGTGGTAACCTGGTGATCAGCTGTAAGAGCTTAGAAGCCCCAGCCATGCACCAGCTGCCACCCTCCGTGCTCACTGCCCTGAGAACCTCCTGAATGCTTGGTCTCAGATTTTCAAAAACACACCCATTTTTTGCTATTCTAGAGCAATATGGATATTAAAATAAAGCCATGAAACAGACAAACAGTCATACAGCAAGCCGTTCTACTCCAATATGCCCTTATAAAAAACAGATCAATAAAAATGGTCAGTTTTGATCTCACTGAAATCAGACTAGTAAGACATATCAAGGCTACTAGTTTTGTCAAGGCTATTCCAAAGGGAAGATACCTCGTAATAAAAAAAATGCAGTGGTGAACTTTTGGCATCATCAAAGAGGACCAACATAAACTATTAAGTGTAAGTGTGTGAAATCACATGTTCAACATGAGAGCAGCAAGGGAAATGGGAATATCATATGAAGCTAACTGAGAGAAACATGTATAGGTTATGACTGAGTTTGATTTGGAAAAGCATCATTTGAAGCGGACAAAAGTTGTCAAATTGAAGAGACCACAGAAATTCAGATTTAAGCCACCATTAGATAAATTTAAACAACAAATGTGAGGGAACCATCTAGCAATGACTAGGCAGGAGATAAGACAAAGCATAATGCAACAGTCTTATTCTAGTGACTAACAAGCACAAAAAGTAGAACCATTTACATGAAAGGCTGCCTAAAAAGCATCATATCACATAATAACAGAACAAATAAGCTATCCAGATTAGATCTACTTACAAGGAATCTGACGACCCCAGAGAGGGACAATTCCCTTGTAAAGCCTGCAGGTTTGAAAGCAAAATGTTGTTACACCACAAAAATGACTGGCAACAAAGCATAAATCAACTCAAATTTAAAGGAAATAAGGTGAAATACTAACCCCAGGGCACCCTCAGATCTAACGAACTTAGGCAGACCATCACTGAGCCCACGAGCAAATCCAGGCTGTGTCTGCACACGGACCTTAACAGCTTCGAAGGGGCAGAGAGCCACATCAGCAATCACCTCAGCAGAAGCAGACCCAGCAAGGTATATCAAGGTCTTGTATTTCTGAGCATACTCAGGCCCTGCAATATCTGAGTAGTACTTCTTGAAGAACTCATAGAATCCAAACTTGCAAGCTCCCTGAGCACTGTAACCAAGCAAGGTTGGCACCCATCCCCTGAAGAAGCCCCTCACTCCTTGCTCCTTGGCCAGAATTCCAAACCCAGATGTGATGCTCTTGTATTTCGCTGGGTCAATCTGGAACATTAACCAAAGATGGTAATGTCAAAAATCAAATACCTCATTCTTCAGCAGGTGACAGATCAAACGATCAAGTTAAACCAACCAACTATCGATCAATG
The DNA here is from genome assembly GCA_900205405.1 of Echinochloa crus-galli. Taxonomy (NCBI): domain Eukaryota; kingdom Viridiplantae; phylum Streptophyta; class Magnoliopsida; order Poales; family Poaceae; genus Echinochloa; species Echinochloa crus-galli. The sequence continues at coordinate 499,025 of OAMR01000365.1, forward strand.
ATGATCCATATTACCATATATGGACCCAAACACTGTACTGAACAGTAAATTACAAAACCACATTACCTACATATAACCATGTTAACCACACGTCCACACTACCACAGTAATCAGTGAAATAATTCCACCGGATATGTCATTATTCAATACACCAGTTGGCAATTGACACCAGACAAATGCACACAGCTATCAATCACGATTGGACTACGCAAGTGGTGAAATGCCAAAACCGCACCAAGTCCACGCCACTTTTTCTCAAGGAATGAACGGCTACGGCATATGGCAGCAGATTCTTCACCAGCATTAGCAGATCACACGTTAAGTGACACTGACCACACAAACTAACAAAGAGCAAAATTGAATCAGGGATCTACGCGAAGATTCGTCGCCGCCGCCGGATCTAACAAAGCCCATCCCGATTCGCAACCCGGGGAGCAGCAAAGTACTGGATCTACCTCCGCACCCTCCCACCACGCACCTGCATGTTGCACTTGACGAGGTCGAGCGGCGTGACGGCCATGTGGGTAAGCCCGCAGCTGGCGATGCCTCCGGCGGTGCAGGCGGCGTAGAACGCCGGCGAGTACATCTCGATCTTCTCCCTGGGCGCCTGGATCGAGAACGACGGCGCGCCTCCGCTCGCGGGGGCCACGGCGGGCGAGGAGGGGAAGCGGGGGGAGGCGCCGGCGAAGGACCTCGCCGCCGCCGCCGGGGCGTAGAGGAAGCTCGGGAGGAGCGACTCGCGGGAGCGGTCGGAGAGCGCCATTGCCGCCGAGAGTTGGAGGGCTTGCTCGGCTGGGCCAATCCCCTCGGCTCGGCGGTGGCGGTGCTCTGCGCGCTCTCGCGGTCGGGTCGCGTGGAGTGGCAGCGGGGGAATGGGAGGGGTGGCGGCGGAGTCACTCCCAGGGCTCCCGATCTATTTCGGCGGCCGCAACGGTGCGCGTTTCACTGGGAGTGGGCCCGGCGGCAGTGTGCGTTTGCTTGGCGTATTCTTGCAGATGCGCGTTGTGAGTGGCTTGGCGGCTTTGGTTGCCTCTGTTTTGTGCGTCATGTAGCATGCGGATCAGCGGATGTGTCATGTGTGTGATTATAATTGCACGCCTCTTACTACAGCGAGTCTTAAAGTTTAGTGCTGGTAGTTTTCATGTCCCTACCTTACGGTATCTTTTCTGTTCCTCGCAAAAAAATACCATTTCTATTATGTCTTAATCTATAAATAAAAAATCGTGCTTATTTTATTCCTTGTATGCAGTGTGGCGGAGCTAGAGATGAAGATAGGGTTGATTTCCTCCTTCTTCCTCCTCCTTTTCATTTTTATCTTCTTCTTTTTTTCTTTTCTTCCTCCTCCTCTTCATCTATGGCTAGAAATTATAGGAGTGCTTAGGGAGGCTTCATCGACTCCATAAGGGTAGGGGGCTTTAGCCCCCCGCTGGCTCCGTCCCTTCTTGTATGAGAGCAAAGTCTTTTCCTATCTCCTCTCCATTTAGTAAAAATGATACCTCGTTTTGGCTATAGGCCTATTGTTGGGCTTGCTCTACTGTATAGCTCACTTTTCTGTCTCGTCTATGCTACTATTATCCACTTTATCGTTGCGATCGTTTGCATTAAGAGTGCGTTTGGCAAAAGATGGGGAAGGGACATGGGAATTATTAGAGGGAGTTGATGGAGGGAATTCACTTGGAAATTGATTTTTAGTTTCATTCTTGTGGAGAGAATCAGGAGTACGAGTTTAAGTGAGACTTGATATCCTTTGTTTGATATGGGGTCTAGAGATTGTGAATTATATTTTAATTCATGATTAACGGTATAGATGTATCCATCTTGCACTCAAAACAAATTTCCTCCCAATTACCACTCCTCCCCCTGGGAAGAGATTAGTGGGAATTGCTCCTCTAAATTCCTCTTCCCCGTCCCACTAAAACTCCCATGGCCATGAAACAAATAATAAAATTTTAATCTCTCAATTCTAAACTCCCATTCCCTTTTTCTAATTACCTCCAACCAAACGAGCCGTAAGGTTTAGGTTGAGAGCAGCGGCGGTGTTTAAAAGAAGAAGAAAATGCAAGAAGTGTATTATGTGCTTTCAAAAACAGGGTCGAAGTTTAGTCTATTTATTTCAAGTTTGAATGTAAATCTCATGAACTTACATAAATAGTGTATAATTCTTTAGCACAGCTCAAGCTCCGAGATCCACATAGCTTTGGAGTTATATGATGAAAAGTGTTTAAAAATATGTGTGTTTAACTCGAACTAGTAGTACAATTTCTCAACCATATACATCTAGTATATCAACAATTTTGGCTCCAAAAATTTCTGGAGCTAGAGATTCCCTTCAAAATTTCTTAGAGCTGAATCCATGTTCTTATGCGACATTCGTATGTTCATATGAATCTAAAATAAAAGCATTCTACAAAGCATGTGAATATGTAGTTATGTGGAAAATGCTCTGCTGGCGAATTCACTTGGCAGATACTAAATTCAGAGTACCTGCTGGTACGTACTCCGTATAGGTAATGGTAATGGTTTCGTACCGGTATGATGACAGCAAGATAAAGTAAGCAGATGTTCCTACTTCCTGCATGTTTTTGCTGTTTTGCATCGCCGCGACGCCGCCATGCCTAGCCTTTTCACCTGCCAGTCGCGGTCGGCTCGTATGCTGCATTTAGGCATGCCACCGGAACAAAGCAGGGAACGTGCATCGCTTCACACACGGATATTCATCTCCTCGCGAAAAGCCATTCCTTGCCGCCGCCGCGCACCTTGCCGACCTTGCCGCTGTCCCAATCAAGCCGCCGCTCCATTTCGTCGATCATGAACCTTCTTTATACTACTATAGGCCGCATCTCCATGCACGCCCTGCAGCAACCTCGCCTCCTCTCCCTGAAAGCCACAGCGAGAGGTTCAGGGCAACTAGCTAGCGCCGCCAAAGCCAAGTAGCCAGCCGCGCGCGCCTGCCGATCGCCATGTCCACCGGCGCGACCGGCGGCGGCGTGCGGCGGCGCCGGCGGACGTGGCGGCTGTACTGGTGCTACGTGTGCGGCCGCGCGGTGCGCGCCGTGTCGTACCCGACCTCGGACGTCTTCTGCCCGCGCTGCTTCGGCCGCTTCCTCCACGAGATCGACCTGCCGGCGCCGCGGCCCGTGCTCCCGCCGCCCGACCAGTTCTTCCAGCCGCCGTTCCTCCCGCATGACGGGCCCCGCCGGTGGGTCATATACACCGGCGCCACCGCCGCCGGGGACCCCACGGCAGACGACGCCGACGGCACGCCGCTCCCTCGCCGGCGCCGGCGCCGGCGCGTCCCGTCCCCGCCGCCGCCCGGCGACGCGGCGCCCGGACGACGACGACGACGCGCCACAGCCGCCGCCACCACCTCCCGTGGTCGTCGGCTGGGAAGAGTTCTTCATCGGGGCCAACCTGGACGCGCTCATCGAGCGCCTCACGCAGGACGACCGCCCGGGGCCGGCGCCGGCGCCGGAGTCGGCCATCGAGTCGCTCCCCACGGTGCGGGTCTCGCCGGCGCACCTGTCCGACGGCTCGCAGTGCCCCGTGTGCAAGGAGGAGTTCGAGCTCGGGGAGGCCGCGCGCGAGCTGCCGTGCAAGCACGCCTACCACACCGACTGCATCGTGCCGTGGCTCCGGCTCCACAACTCGTGCCCGGTCTGCAGGCAGGAGCTGCCGCAGCAGGCGGGTGGTGATGACGACGGATCGCGGTCACAGGAGGGCGGCGGCGGTGAAGAAGGAAGCGGCGAGACGGAGGCGCCGCCGCCGGGGCCGGTGGTGATGGCCGGATGGGGGCCGCTGGCTTGGCTGTCGTCGTTGCCACGCGGGCCGGACGGGGACGCTTGGGACGACGGTGACGCCGCCGGGGGTGGCACTTGTGCGACGGCTATCATGCAGTCGTTCGTCGTCGTCGCTGCTTGCTTTTTCGCCCTCTCGTTCTTTGTTTGAGATGTGTCAGCTCACGGAGACGGAACACTGGAACAGAGCAAACGCGACAACACGACCGTAGTAACCTACTGTACATGACGAGAAGATTGATATATCCATGTCTGTTGATTGTAGAAAACATTGGTGATGTCAAATGGAATTCAACAAGAGCATACTTTATCTCTTTGAAAATGAATAACTTTTTAGGATTGTACCACAAGTTAAACTATCTTAAATTTGTCCTGAATTAAGCCTCCTCCAATGAGACCACCTCTTCTACTTAATAGTCTGAGCTGGGTGGTAGAATTTTAGGTTATGCACTTCTAGTGGCTTACTCGAGAAATTGGACGAGTTAGGTTTGTACTCTTATCTCTCTGTCCCAAACTTTATTTCCCCTAAGGGTGTGTTTAGGGCCTGTTTGATTACCTGATTTTTTTAGTCATCTAAACTTTAGATCATTTTAGTCCTAAAAATACCAAACAGGATGACTAAAAGGGACTAAACTCTAGTCCCTACCCCATAAGTCCATAAGCTCTATTTTGATGACTTTGACTTCTACTGACTTTTTCCCTCACTACCCCCCACCCATCCCGCACCCCGATGCAATCCCCTCCATCTCGCGCCGGTCCCCCGCCTCGCCTCCTCCTCTCCCCGTGCAGCCTCGCCTCCTCCACTCCCGCGCCAACGGGCGGCGGCGGGCTAGCGCCGCTGCTGTCGTGGGCGGGCGGCCGAGGGCGACGACGGCCGCCACCTCCCTCCCGCGCCGAGCCGAGCTGAGCCCCCTACGTCGCATCCACATCCTCCTCGTCCTCGTCGACGTCATCGGTGATGGAGGCCTCCTCGCCGATGGTGACGCCAGGGGAGATGCCGAACCGGCGGAAGAGAAGGGCGGCGAACGGGGTGGGGCCATGGGTTGCAGCCGCGCCGCTTCTCCACCGCTAGCACCGGCTTGGCCTCCTCCTCGCGCTCCCCAACGGCGGGCTCCGGTTTCAGCGTCAAGCGGCGGCCGGGCGATGGAGCGCGGTGGGCGGCCGGGCGGTGGCCAGCGCGGATCCCCTGTTGCCCTCCCCATGCCCTTTACCCGTGCTCGCCCCTCCCCTGGCCGAGCGGTGGCCAGCGCAGTGCGCGCGGCAAAGGCCAGCGCGGAGAGCTCGGCGTCCCTGGCGTGGCGGCGCTGGTTGGCGGGCGCGGGCGGGGAGCCGCAGTGGCTGCCGGAGCCCAACAGTCGAGGATCTGGCGGCGGCGCCTGGGCGTGGGCTCGCTCGCGGAGGTGGAGGAGGTGGTGGTGATGGCTGCGTGGGTTGGGGAATGGATGAAGGGTAGTATGGTCTTTATTCAGGCCAACTAGTTACAATTAGTCATTTAAGTCCCTATAACCAAACATGACAACTGATTAAAGTTTAGTCCCTACAAGTCACCTAAAAAAGTCACCTTGAACCAAACAGGGCCTTAGTTCCAAAAAGTAGTTGAGAAAGTTTGGTGAAAATGTCACATCGGATACTGTAGCGCACTGTAGCACTTTTCATTTGTTTGTGGTAAATATCATCCTATCATGACCTAACTAGGCTCAAAAGATTCATCTTGTCATGTAATCAAAACTATGTAATTAGTTTTTTATTTACCCACGTTTAGTGTTACATGCATGAAGAGAGAGATTTGATGTGATATGTGGATAGTGAAGTTTGGAGAGAGAATTTTTGGGTTTTTTGGAACTAAACACAGCCTAAATCGGATAATATTCTGTAACACTGTAACTGCTTTCACTACTGAAGTGTAGCTGTATGTGTGTGAGTGTTTCTGCGACTCTCTGCCCATGCCATGCTGCAAGCTTTGGCATTATGCCTGTTTGAGAGTTCTGCTACTGTTTTCAGGTTCACGTTGTACATCGCCGTGAGTTCTGACAGAATTCTCAATTCTTGTGGTTGATGCCGTGAGCTAGGCTACTGGTTTTCGTTAGTCCCATGGCCCTTATCAATCAGTACCGGTAAGTATTTTTCATCCCTAATCAGTGGTGCCATTATTCAAATGCTAATGCATCAGGCAAAGATAGAATAAACTGAATGCTGCCAAATTGGTGGCATACCGGATCAACATATCTTTCCCTGTGAAAACTATGTATTAATTTCACTAGCACAGAAACAGAACATCCCTGTTTTTTTCTATTTTTAAAGGTATTGTTTTAAAGAAGCAAACTTCATATACATCAGGTTTCAGTACATTGGGCTTGCTAAGCTCTGAATAATACCATACAGGATCAGGATTACATGATTATGTTTCTATTTTCTGACGAGTTACATGAGCATCATAGACCATCTGTACCCAATTCAGCTCCAGTAACTTGTTGCTCCGCTACATTCAAGGCAACATTCTTTACATACATCAAGTTCTGTGTATTGATCGATTTCTGACAAGTGACAAGTTCGCTAAGCTCTTAGCACCATACAGTGTACTATTTCTAGTCACAGCCGAGTGGCACTAACATCTTCCATCGTTTCTACCTTCAGTGACTTGTTGCTTTTTTTGTCATCTTCGTGATCTGCTACTCTGCTTTCAGGAAGAGCCCAAGTAGCCTTTGCACCGGGCTTCCACGGCCAGGAACACGCCGCTCAGGGGTCACAGCATACTGCGACATGGTGATCCCCAGCTGCCTCAAGTACATTGGGTGTATCCAGTCACTGATTGGCTTGGCGTTCCTCTCCATCTCTTCCAGCTTTTCATACGCTCTCTGCCTCTTTGGATTGTGCAGCCTGCGCAGCTTCTGACGAGCCTTGGCGATCATATCACTATACTGAGCCTTAGAGAGATCAGGGAGCTTGTGATCTTGTGCACCCGATCGCTGCTCCAACGGCTTGGGAAGGACGGCAGATCCTGATGAGTAACTGTTTCTTGGAATATTCACGGTTTCAGCTGCAAACTTCTCTGGTGCGGCAGGGGAAGCGCCGCCTTCAAGTAATGAGCTGATGCATGGCGATGAACAGAGAACCTTGTGTGGCACCACGAGTGAGGCGTCAGTCTTGGGAAGAACTGCAGGAGCAGGGTTGCTTGTCACGCTCTTGTCGTCTGAGTCGGAGTCGGAATCTGATGAACTGCTGCTAGAACTTGCAGATGAGCAGCCGCTGTTGTTGGAGGACCCAGAAGAGCTGCTGCTGCTGTTTGGGCTGTTTCCGATTTCAGCAAGCTTATCAGTTGAACCAGGGGCGGCGTCGCTGCATATGATGTCCTCCTCAGCAATCTCGCTGTCTCCGATTGCTCCTGCCACCAGAACGTCGCCGTGTGTATCAGTGATGGCATCGTTATCCTCCTCGACGATCTCGCCATCCTCTTGTCGAGGCGGCGGCGAGCGACTGATGGCTCCGGACGCGTTCGTCGATTCCTCGATCTGGGGCTGGCGCTTCTGCTCTTCAGCGAACTCGTCGAGCAGCTTCCTCAGCACGAACATGGCGGAGCTCCTCATGGATCCGATGTCAATCTCCATCTCGCCTCTGCTTTTGTCTTCGTGACCGGTGCACTCCTTCTTGAGGAACTCGAGGATGTGAGACGGCATGTCCTCCGAGAGCAACGACACCCGTGTGGCCAGGTTGGAGATTTCGTCCGCCGACATCCCGGGCTTGACCTCCACCTGAGGCATCGTCTTCCTCCTCTTGCTGGCAGCCGGGCGGGCTTCCGCCGCCAAGAAACACCCGTCCTTGCCGCGCCGAGGTGCCGCGGTGCCGTTGCCGGCGGTCTTGCCGGCCAAGAGCTCCGCCTTCTTGAGGATGCCGCGGAGCGCCTCCATCTCCTCGCGGAGCCTCTTCGTCAGCATCAGGCGCGGATCGGGGCTGGAGAGATCGGCAGGGGCGAAGTCCATCATCTTCGGGCCGAGTTCGTCGCGCTCGACTTGGCGATGGCCAGCAGCGCCGCGGCGGCGTGTCTCCTCCGTGCGGTTCCGCGCCGGCGCACGGGGCTTGAGACCACCGGGCATCTTCCTCGTGGCGGTGGGCTTCCTGCCTCTGCGGCTCGCGCTAAGCAAGAACAAGAACGGCGGCGGCGGAGGCTGAGAGGGGGATGGGAAGGCGTGAGACGTGGGGATGGAGTTGCCCTTCCTCCGATGATCTTGGCTTAAGAAGAGAGCGGAACGGAAGCAGCGGCGAACCGGCGCCGTCTCCGACGCAGGGTTTCGAGTTCGAGTCGAATTGCCGGAAGCGAACGGATTTGGAAAGTACCTGGCTTGGCTATCATCAAGAAAGGAAAGAAATCCCAGAAACTGGATTTTCGGATACGGGAGGAGCAGCAAAGTCGGATTCATTGAACGAGCCGAATCTTGCTGCCAAATACTTTTCTACTCCAAATTTCTTGTGAGAGACGAAGAAGAAATAACTATTGCGTGGCCTTTTCGATGGATTTGAGGAAATGTAGTAACTATCACAGAAACAATTCCTGAAAAGTACCAGCTGATATCCAATAAGCAAACACAGGAGTATGTTAACCATCTCTTCTTCATGGTACAAGTCTCCAACGACTGATGCAAAATTTAGCTAAAAAAAGAAAAGAAGAAAGAACAGAGATCAGTCGTCAGATTGTCCATGCTTCAGCTTACTTGATCAACAGAGCTTAACATGCTGCATAGGGTTGGTGGGCACGGTATCTGCCGGCTCCATGCAGCCACGACGCATAGCCGTAGCCGGAGCAAATGGATCATTACTAAATCCTCAACACCATCCTTCATGAGGGATACAAAAGAAGAATCAACTGCACGTGGACGTACAATGCAGCAACCAACTATCACAGAAATAATTCCTGAGAAATACCAGCTGATGACCCAATAACAAACACATGAATATGTTAAATACAACGACAAATGCTAATTTTAGCTACGAAGTTTGTAGAAAATGCACAAACAAATCAACATTGATCAGTTGTCACAACAAGTTCAGGCTTCTCCATGCTGGACCAACTGAGCTAACATGCTGAGAAGGATTGGTTGGGCACGGTGAAGAAGGAATCTGCCGGCTCCATGCAGCCGCGATGCGTAGCCGGAGCAAATGGTGCCACCAGACCGACGCCGACGCCATTGTACTGTGGTGCTGCCGCAACCGTCTGGCAGAAGAAGCTTTGGCCCGCAGCGTTGGCATCAAGATATGCTCCCGGATCCATCACTGCCGGCAAGACGCACGGGTCTGTCATGAGCAGGAAGGCAGACAAGAGGGAGAAGCGTTTGCAAGAACGCCGTGCAAGAAGAGTTGCACAGAAGCCTGAATGATGTCTGAAGAACTGGATTTTGATTCAGTCTATTCTGCTATCTTCGTGTTTGGGCTATATTAGTGAAAGCCCATGTGTGTGTTGCTACGGCCCAGTTCAGAAGTTTGGTCGGTCACTGAACAAAACCCAGCGAAGAGCCGGAAGCGAGTTCGGAATCGGATTGCGCTCGTTATTTGCTTAGTTGTTCCAGCTAGCGAGAACTCACGTGTGGCACGTACATTTATTAATGACACGTAGGTATTAAAACATATCACTTAAGTGGACTGTGATAAACATATCAGTCATGTGAAGCTCTGTTAAAAATACTTTATATTCGCTCTCATGTATAGACATAACTTAGGTATTATCAAAATCTAGACTCATATTATTTTTAAGATAGTTGGTCTTTATTTATATGAAGAAAAACACTTCAATCTATGCCTATTAGCAATACGGGATAATTGTGTATAGACAGTATTCTCAAATCTAGACTCACATTATTTTTGAGATAGTTGGTCTTCATTTATATGAAGAAAAACGAGAAATTTGCAAATCTGCCATCATCAAAAGTGGGCTTCGCTATTTGCCATTCCGCAATTTAGTTTCGCTCATTTTCCATTATCAAACTATGTCTGCTAGAATGCCTTTTTGATTTTTTTCAACTCTTTTCGTCCTCTTTGGATTTTTTATTTTGTAGCCCTTCAATTTTGATTAAGAGAATATTTGGATAGAAGATGCGCATGCTCAAAATACCACACAACCATGCACACATGCCACTCATCCTAGGCACGTAAATTAATTTGAGGCACCTAAGAGCATTTCTAATTTGAGGCACCAACGTAACATGGAATAGATGTATTCCCACAAAATGCGTGTGTACGTTTCGAATCTTTCGATATTAATGTTCGACATAGGAGTAAACTTGCCCTTGTGTCCACGAAGCTTATCATTGCCATCCATTTTGAGACTTGTGTGTTACAAGGGTCAGTAGAAAAAAACACAGATTTAAGAGAATTAACAGTTGGATGAATATTGGGCAAGAAAGATGAATGGTCAGACCAATAGCTTGCCTAGCCATCTGGCCTCAAACCATCTTCCGTTTGTAATTTTGCTCGCTGGTCATTTTCTCAAACTCTCCATTTTTCTTAACCACGCAGATGATCATGTCACAATAAATACACCAAATGGTTAAAAAATAACTTTTTTCAGGGGCCAGACAAAAATTCTTTGTGCAAGGATATACTGGCAATAAAGTTGCTTTTACTCATAAACAAGCAAATGTAAAGAGGTTAACTCCATGGAAGCTACCTTAAAACATGTAGCTCCATGAGAGCTCCCCCTACAAATGCTTAGTTACTAATTAGCTTATTACAATTGTTTATATTGAATTAAATTATCACATATAGTATATGGAATTAACTATACTTTTGGTGCCATCAGTGACCAGTTTTGGTCACTTGACCGGCGGTGATTATTAGTCAGTAACTGAATTTACTTTAGCAGTCGAGAGTGGAGAAGCTCCAGAGCGCAACGTCGCCTTCCTCCTCCCAGCAGCCGTCGTCGTCCATCGCCATGGGCGCCGGCGCGAAGAAGGCGCTGCAGGGGTCCATCATGGCGTACTCCATGCACTTGGGCGACTGGAAGAAGGCGTCGATGTCCGCGAGCGAGCTGTAGTAGTCCACGTCGGAGTCGCCGTCGCCGTAGTGGGCCGCCGGCAGCTCGCTCTCGCTGCTCACCGTGGACTCCGGTGAGCTGACAGCGGAGGCGTCGCTGCTGGGCGAGGTGCCGCTCCACGCCGGGGCGGCGTCGGCGTCGCTGCAGGCGCTGTAGGCGTTGTTGTCGGCGCACGCCGCGAAGTCGGCGGTTGTGGCCGCGGCGGCGGCGGCGGCGACGCGCTGGATGGCCTTGGGCGACATGGCGGCGGGGGGCAGGTCGAAGGGGAGGCGGAGCGGGAAGTTGAGGTCGGCGGCGGCGGCGGAGCCCTTGAGGCAGAGCAGCGCGGCGTCGTAGGCGCGCGCGGCGGCCTCGGCGGTGGAGTGCGAGCCGAGCCATATCCGCGTCTTCTGCCCCGGCGCCCTGACCTCCGACACCCACGAGCCCCAGCTCCGCATCCGCACGCCCTTGTACGTCCTCTTCGCGCCGTGCTTCGCCGCCGCCAACGCCGACGCGGTGTCATTGCTCGCCGCCGTCGTCTTCACCATGGCTGCCTGGCTCTCCGGCTGCTTGCCCAACGACGCCGGCTTCTTGGGTTCCCTTGACGCGACGGCGATGGTTTGCAATGCAAGGTTTCCTTCTGATGTGTCTGTGACTCTGTGTGTGGTTACCAGCTGGATCAGTGATGTTGCTGCTGCTTGTCTGCTTGGAGAACTCTTTGGTGGTGTCACATTTATAGGAATGGCATGTTACACCCTGTGCTAATGTCAATGTGAGTGTCTCAGGGATTAGTTTAAGCATTGTTTAGTGGTTGAGCATGCATTTGAATACCCCCTTCATGTTCACATCACAACGATCCTGTGTGACGGAACAGAATAGTCTGGGGACTAGGAGGGAGGAGCACATCAGCCATGGTCAGCCGTACAGCTGCCAGTGATGCACTGAAGAATTTTTAAAGCGAAGGACTGAACGAGGAAGCATCCTGCTGAATGCTTGGTGATGGATCGATGCTGGTGGTGGCGTAGACGACGCAGCATCCTTACCCAGGTGGGCACTGTAGTGCTCTGTGCCGTGGTATAAACAAAAAAAAATGAGTTGAGTTTGGTTAGGATCTGGCGTGATGCAGTACGA
>OAMR01000365.1:510986-532385 GCA_900205405.1 Echinochloa crus-galli
GGGGACGGGGATAGGTCTGTCTCTTATACACATCTATGCCACTCATCCTAGGCACGTAAATTAATTTGAGGCACCTAAGAGCATTTCTAATTTGAGGCACCAACGTAACATGGAATAGATGTATTCCCACAAAATGCGTGTGTACGTTTCGAATCTTTCGATATTAATGTTCGACATAGGAGTAAACTTGCCCTTGTGTCCACGAAGCTTATCATTGCCATCCATTTTGAGACTTGTGTGTTACAAGGGTCAGTAGAAAAAAACACAGATTTAAGAGAATTAACAGTTGGATGAATATTGGGCAAGAAAGATGAATGGTCAGACCAATAGCTTGCCTAGCCATCTGGCCTCAAACCATCTTCCGTTTGTAATTTTGCTCGCTGGTCATTTTCTCAAACTCTCCATTTTTCTTAACCACGCAGATGATCATGTCACAATAAATACACCAAATGGTTAAAAAATAACTTTTTTCAGGGGCCAGACAAAAATTCTTTGTGCAAGGATATACTGGCAATAAAGTTGCTTTTACTCATGAACAAGCAAATGTAAAGAGGTTAACTCCATGGAATCTACCTTAAAACATGTAGTTCCATGAGAGCTCCCCCTACAAATGCTTAGTTACTAATTAGCTTATTACAATTGTTTACATTGAATTAAATTATCACATATAGTATATGGAATTAACTATACTTTTGGTGCCATCAGTGACCAGTTTTGGTCACTTGACCGGCGATTATTAGTCAGTAACTGAATTTACTTTAGCAGTCGAGAGTGGAGAAGCTCCAGAGCGCAATGTCGCCTTCCTCCTCCCAGCAGCAGCCGTCGTCCATCGCCATGGGCGCCGGCGCGAAGAAGGCGCTGCAGGGGTCCATCATGGCGTACTCCATGCACTTGGGCGACTGGAAGAAGGCGTCGATGTCCGCGAGCGAGCTGTAGTAGTCGCCGTCGGAGTCGCCGCCGTCGCCGTAGTGGGCCGCCGGCCTCTCGCTCTCGCTGCTGACCGCCGACTCCGGTGAGCTGACCGCGGAGGCGTCGCTGGGCGAGGCGCTGCTCCACGCCGGGGCGGTGTCGGTGTCGCTGCAGGCGCTTCGGACGACGTTGTCGGCGCACGCCGCGAAGTCGGCGGTGGCCGCGGCGGCGGCGGCGGCGGCGACGCGCTGGATGGCCTTGGGCGACATGGCGGCGGGGGGCAGGTCGAAGGGGAGGCGGAGCGGGAAGTTGAGGTCGGCGGCGGCGGCGGAGCCCTTGAGGCAGAGCAGCGCGGCGTCGTAGGCGCGCGCCGCGGCCTCGGCGGTGGAGTGCGAGCCGAGCCATATCCGCGTCTTCTGCCCCGGCGCCCTGACCTCCGACACCCACGAGCCCCAGCTCCGCATCCGCACGCCCTTGTACGTCCTCTTACCGCCGTGCTTCGCCGCCGCCGACGCGGTGTCATTGCTCGCCGCCGTCGTCTTCACCATGGCTGCCTGCCTTGCTCGATCGCTCTCCGATCCGGCTCCTTGCTCAACGACGCCGGCGTCCTGGGTTCCCTAGCTTGACGCGACGGCGATGGTTTGCAATGCAAGGTTTCCTTCTGATGTGTCTGTGACTCTGTGTGTGGTTACCAGCTGGATATCAGTGATGTTGCTGCTGCTGCTGCTGCTTGTCTGCTTGGTGAGAACTCTTTGGTGGTGTCACATTTATAGGAATGGCATGTTACAACTGTGCTAAAATGTCAAGGTGAGCGTCTTTAGGCATTAGTTTAAGCAGTGTTTAGTGGTTGAGCATGCATTTGAATACCCCCTTCATGTTCACATCACAACGATCCTGTGTGACGGAACAGAATAGTCTGGGAGCACATCAGCCATGGTCAGCCGTACAGCTGCCAGTGATGCACTGAAGAATTTTTAAAGCTAACGAGGAAGCATCCTGCTGATGGTGGCGTAGACGACGCAGCATCCTTACCCAGGTGGGCACTGTAGTGCTCTGTGCCGTGGTATAAACAAAAAAAAACGAATGGATTTTGGTTAGGATCTGGCGTGATGCTGTACGACTTGTGTGCACTGAACAGCTGTAGATTTAAGCTTGGATCTCAGTGGATAGCCCTGGGGACTTGTAATCATGGACAAGGTAAACTTGTAATCATGGACAAGGTAAACGGCTTGAGATTTAAGCTTGGATCTCAGTGGATAGCCCTGGGGACTTGTGGCAAGCTTCGGTCGTGTCTCTCATCACTGGCATGTGACTCGACATGTAAATTCAACCAACTGGACGTTAATAACCATTCATCGATCTATAGACACTAAGACTTTGAACAGTATTATTGGCACAATGTTGATTTTCATTTTTTTTGCGGGTAATGGTCGTTGCTTTTGTTTTGGTAATAAGAACACAATATATGGTGGTTGGCTGATCCTGCGCGACTGAACCTAACCCCAGCTGCATGGTGTGATGATGCGTAACCTGGTCGTTTCCTAGCTGTAAGTTAAACCTGCCGACGGCCGGGTTGACTGCACACTAGATCTTGACAAGTTGATTGATGCCGTACTAAACAGGGCCATTGCCTACATGACGGCCACATGGCCGTGGCAACCTTTTTCCCACCTCGGCACGCGATCTACGAGGCTGCGTGCTGTTCCTGTTCCTTGGAGCTCGGCCCATGAACAGCAGTGGGAACTCACACCTCGCCCACACACACACACACTCCCTAACAACCGCATTACAGCAAGGATTAGTTCTAGTACTACCACTACTTTTTTTTTGATGAATTACTAGTACTACTACTGTGTAGAAGTAGATTACCACTGTGCTACCCGCGCAAATTCTTAATAGAAGGGGTAGTAGGGGAGGCTTTATTTTTGTTTATTGGGGCCGGCAGCTTCGCGGAGTCCGGGGGGTGTGGTGGGGACGCAGGTCAGTCAGGCGGAGGAGATGAGACGACGGGGACAGGAGATCGGCTGGGGCCGAGGGAGGCGTACTACGTCGCGGCGGCGGCGTACGGCGTCAGCACGGCAGCGACGTCTCTGCTACAGACAGGGGGCGGGTACGTACGAAGCCGTGTGCCGTGTGCTCCCGGTCGCGGCTAGCTGGAGCTTAGCTGCACGCTGGCTAGTGGCCTGCAGCGGCTGCCTTGCCGCCGAGGAGGACAGGAGGGTGGTTGGGGTTGGATTGGGGTGGCCCGTGGCCCGCCCCCGTCAGCAGAAACCGCGTTGCTGTGCGTGGGATGAGATACCCTGCGGCAGCTAGGGACTAGGGTAGTACAGTAGCTACTGAGCGAGCGAGGCCACTGGGTGGGGGCCGATGGTTGCTAGAGCGTGGTGTACGTGACTGTGACAGTGTGAGTCCTCGAGCTGAGCTGCCACGGTCAGAGGTATGTGCTCCTGCCGACGACGGCTACAGCTCCTCTTCGTACTAGTGCAATGCTACATGAATTATACACGTTGTGCACATCAAACCGACGGGCTGTGTAGTTTGGAAGAGGCCTTCGAGGACGATTGGAATTGGAATACGAGCTCAGAGCTACTGGATGTGAACGCAAATGAATAATATTTATATAATAGATGCTATAGTAAATATGGACTAATCAAGGATTAATTAGGATCAATAGATTTTCTCATCAATTAGCTGGCCTCAACTAATATAATTAGTTTATACTTAGTCTTTTTAATTAGCATAAATTTTTTTTGAGGGAATTAATTAGCATAAAATTAAAAAAACAACAGACTACTTTTTAAACGAGGACATCCAAACATGCTCTAAGTGATTCTAAGAATGCTTGCATACATGTCAAAAAAAAAGAATGCTTGCATACGCTTCCGAGTGGTCCTCTGTTCCATTATCCTCTATAGACCGTAGTGCTCGCTCGTGTACTCTCGCTCAGTCGCTCACATGCTATAAACTCGAACTGGTTGTCTTGGAGGAACATGCAGTGAAAAAAATTATTAGGTGGAAACCTTATTAAAATCTAGCTTCGACAATATTAAAAATGCTATAAAAACTACAACGCGCAAACATTGAGGAAAAGGACAGTGTAGGATGAAATAGCGTTTAAAATTTGTCATTTCCCTTTCTATTCGTCGATTTCATATCTCACAATAAATCCGAGCTTGATTACTCAAAATTACTTCCTCAGTTCAGCAACGACATATATTCTGCTTCATATGTTTCAAAACATATATAGTTTTAGCTTCTAAGTCTAACCCTTTTTTTATCTTTGATCAAGCTTATCGAAAATATAGTGAGAAATTCCAGTAGTTTTCATGTTTTCACCTGATAGATGATCGATACTATATATTTTTTACTCATTATTTTCGTCCTGCATGTTTACATATACTCTCTACATCGGCTTTTCTATATATATATATTTTTGCTATGCATTTAGACATACACAATACATAAAAAACTATATATTTAACTAAGTCAAAAATAATCTATAATTTAGAAGAAAAAAATCAGTAAGTAGAGAAATTATTATGCAGTAATACATGCATGCCAGCCTGACGGCCTTGGGCTGGTAATCCTGATGTCTCACTCATAGCGTCAGCAAAAGAACGCTCGACACAACAAAGCCAACAGACTAGTGTCATCAGATCAGCTCGCCGGGTTGCGTTTCGGCGTGGCCCACGCTCACGCGGTTTAACAGCCTAGCTCGCAGAAACCGACCCCTGCAGATGATCTCATGATGCGAGTGACAGACCAATGATGGATCAACATGCATGATCCCTTGTCTGTCTCTCACTCCATTTCTCTCTCTCCGTTGGTTGTTTGCGTCCGTTTCGTCAAAGAGACCGAGGAAATGGAGGAAATAGACAGCGGAAATAGTTTTAATCTTTCCGTCAGTATCTTTCGGCCCGTCGTCAGCGTGGGGAGCTGGAAGGCATTGGACCGCGCAGCGGACATGGGACAATGGAGGCAGGGGATGGGCAGGAAGATGGCCGGAAGCTTCTTCCCACGAGCAAGCAATGGTCACTATTCTTCAGGTCATCAAAGAAAGGGTGGCAGTTCTATCAGAATTTCTTCTTTTTTTTCAGAAAGGACCAAGATCATGTACTACACTACTCGTACATTGAGAGGTTTTGATTCTCCAAAAAAAGGAGCTTTTGATTCGGGCAAAAAGAGCACGAGCATTGTCTCACTTTGAGGCGGAGGATCACGTTGGTCTGACGCGCTCAGGAGTCAAGACAAGCTGGGTGTGAACCCTTGATGGAATATTAACGATGATACTGTCCGCTTCAAAACCACGGCCCCAACTCAGAGGCACAAATTTCTCCTCCATGATCAGCAACGTGCCTTTGAACATCTCCTGCACATTCCTTTTCGTCTATGCAGCTGAAATCTGATAATTGCAGCTCGCAACGCTGCAGTGGGAGCCCACAATTTCATCACCAAAGCATGTTCATTCACTAATAATTGCATTCCTTTTTTTTAATTGGAGCGCAAGTGATTTAGTCCCTATGCATTATTTGCATTGTATGAGGCGGTGCAAAGTGGGGAAAAGGATCGGCGGAAAACCACGGCACGACAATTGGTTGCTATTCACCAACATTCAACAGACAACAGTAGCTGCCGACACGGTTCAGATCGACCACAGATCAAAGCTGATGAAACAGAGATATAGTCCTGACAGCCATCTCCTTTATTGCAACATTTTGAGGACATGATATACAGTTTTGGCAAATATGCCTCTTTATTCATATCCTCACAATCATAGTTGCCATACAGGCCTTGTCTCTTTACTTATTTTAGTGTCCAGGTCGTGAGAAATCATTCCACAACACTGGTTTCCTCCATCCATGTATGCTATATCATCGTATTACACAGTTCACAACCGCATACCATATGTATGCATGAATCAATCTGCTTAGGTTATCATCCAAATCAGTATTTTTGAGACTGAACCAATTGTGGGTTTTTTAATTTCTTGGAATGCTTCCTTTGGTATGTTTGAGACTTGACCAACGGCGAGAAACCTGGAGACCGGAGCTTTGACTCCTGTCTTCAGTGAATGGGATGGGAACTCCACAATGCTATACTACATGCAACAACAGCTTCCATTTCTGAATCAGCCTTGGAAGGAGCTTAGCGCTCTAATAACATGTTCATACACTTTGATGCCCCTCAGGAATACTTTATCCTCCAGAAACTGAAACATTGAGATAACATCAACTTTGAGCATCATATTCTATACAAGGAAAATGATATCAAGCCAGGACCAGTACCTCATTATTGTCATGAAGTAATATGGGGGTATTTATCATGGGAGAAAACCCAAGGGCAGGAATGCCCAGCTGCCTCACAAAGCGTGAATCTGTGGTTGAAGATAAGATCTCAGGCTTGGATTGCTTCCCACCTGCAGACGTGATAGCCTGCTCAAATACAGTCCACCATGGGTTTGACTCATTGGTTGCTGTAAATATGGGACGTCCAGCCACATCCATTACTGGCCCTTTCTGAATCAGCTGTATGGTCACAAGGGATTTCAGGAAATGCAGGACTCGATTTATTTTCAGTTATCCAAATGACAGCAGAACTAATCTTTCACCTCATAGGTCAAGTTTTTATGAGCTGGTGCCCATTCCTCTTTGACTCTTCGTTTTATCTGTTCAATGTCTTCGGTCGGAGGAAGGCGAAGATCAAAGCCAACCTCCGCTTCTGATGGTTGCATGTTCATCACAAAACCCTGCATCAGTCTGTCCTTAGTGACTAAATAAGCCACAAAAGAAATCAATAAACTGTATGGTAAAGTTGAGTTTAGTGCATGCTACTACCTTTTTTTCTCGAACCATGCAGGAAAACTGCATGTCATTAGTGCATGCTACTATCATCACAGGAATTTTGCAATTTTACCTAAACAGGTAATAAACCTATTCTCTGCTTAAATTTCTTGTGTTGAGTTTTGAAACAAATTATATTTGCATGTACAGTAATTAATGTTGCAGAAAACCTGCTGCTAAATGTAGCAAAAGAACATTCAGTGAAATCAAGGGGAGATGTGCCTACTATATAATTAGACCAAGTCCCAATGGAGACCGACACAGGAAAGGTTCATTACTATGCTTATTTAAAAATAAAATTCTAATTACAATACCAGGTTTATGAAGACACTCCTTGTTTTAGGAAAATCTGCCACCTGTGTATCTACAGAATACATGGTTGTTTGCAGGGGCGGAGCCGGGATGAGGCCAGGCCCCGGGCTAATGCAGTTAGTATGCATAAATGTGCTAAAATTAGAGCTTAATTTCTCTATTTTTATTTATTTTCTATAGTATTGTTTGACCAAGGACCTGGGCTGCAGCACGGGCAGCCCGGGACGTAGCTCCGCCCCTGGTTGTTTGCTCTTTGAACTATTTGCTGGTTCTAATATAAAGAAGATAAGCAACTGTTCAATTGTGTTTGTGTGCCTCAAGGCTTCAACTTAATTGGTAGACTATGCATGACAAATTGATATCTCTATCATTAGATGACATGGAACACAGCATATGAGATTGTTCACAGTTTTAATCAAAGGTCGACATCGAATAAATGCTAGGGAAAGATACAAAGAACTTGGAACATATTTTGTCATTAAAAGAAGTTCTGTAGACATCTGTCTAGTGCACCTTATTTTTTTGCATGAAACTTACGGGGGCAAATCCACAATACTAGAATGGTTTTTTTTTTCTCGAAAGACGCAGGAGAGCTGCGCTTCATTATATTAAGAAGATGTACTAGAATGGTTCAAACTGTATGTAAACTTCAAACATAATATTCTTTGGTCTCATGAAGAAGACAATAAGGGGATTCAAGTGAACAAAATTAGAAAGTTGAGGGACTAAACACAACAAAAATAGTACTCCCTCCGTATCGAAATATTTGTCGCCGTTGACTTTTTTCTACAACCTTGACCATTCGTCTTATTCAAAATATTATGCAAGTACCATCCATTTTGTTTGTCACATGCTTTACTATTATAGGTATTTTAAGCTTGACTTACCCTTTTGCATATTTGTGATAATTTTTTGAATAAGACGAATGGTCAAAGTTGTAAAAAAAGTCAACGGCGACAAATATTTCGATACGGAGGGAGTAGTACTAAATGTGACACTTTCCACTCAATCATCAAGAGCGAATTAACGCTTTGTGAACTAAATTCAATAACGTAAACTTGTGAAGTCAAAAAGGAAGATGCTGCGTTCCAAATCGATTTACTCTTACAATTGTCTCGACTAGTATATGTACTCCAGGATTACATGGTTATTAATATACTAGACCTGTTTAATAGCATTATAGGATCTAACATTTTGCAATTTGGACAGAGCATTTGCATATCAGAAAGTAAACTATGTAACTTACTAGACTACCATAGAATCAAGCCTATAAAGTTCGGTAGCACACTGTATTGTGGAAAGCAAATATACAGAGTCCAGTAACATAAATGACTTCTTCAAAGAATCTCAAATTACCAAAGTTAAAATCTGACTGCTTAATATGACGCTTGCAGTAAGCTATGCACAGTAACTATAGATAGTAGCAGTACTACCCTTACCGTGGGAGTTGGTGTGCCGGCCTTCATGTACACAGGGTTCACTGAAACCACCTCCCCGGGACCCCTCTCCCCTGTCTTCACCATCCCGAACTGCGCCTCCCTGAACCCAGCCACGGTCTCCAGGCAATCCATCAAATTACCCACGGCGGCGCCGTCGAACATCTTCGACCCGTGCCCCGGCGGCCCCGCCGCCTTGACGATGAGCCTCCACACCAGCCTATCCGCGTAGAAGACCCTGAACACATCCGTGGGCGACGCCTGCCCCTCGTCGAGCATGAACCCGACGTTGAGGGCGCGGAACTCCTCCGAGCGCGCGAACTTGTCGAACCCGTCGGCGCCGCCGATCTCCTCGTCGGGGACGAGCGAGATGTGGACGGTGCGGGCGGGCGCGAAGCCCGCGGCGCGGAGGCCCCGGATGGCCTCGAGGTACTGGACGGGGAGGCACTTGTCGTCCTGCGCGCCGCGCGCGTAGATGCGGCCGGTGGCGGGGTCGCGGTGCGCGGCGAAGGGCGGGTGCGACCACCGCTCGGGCTCCGCGGGGACGGAGTCGATGTGGGAGTTGAGGAGCACCGAGGGGAGGGAAGGGTCGGAGCCCGGCCAGGTGAGGAGGAGCAGCGGCTTGGTCTTGCACCGGAAGGGTGGCATCGTGCGATGGCTGTGCGGCGCTGCGAGCTGAGCTCTTTGAGGTGAAGTGTGGATTCCTTGTTTGTTCGGTTGACTCCATTGTGCCTCCGGTGAAGTGGCACGGTTTGTGTCCGGTGGCTTTCCGGCCCGGCCCGGCCCGATACTGGCCCAAGGTCACTTCCACATTACCAGATGTTACCCATCACCACCACAATTATACTTTCATTATAAACCCGAGACAAGGATATACTCCCTCCGTCCCGCAATAACAGGCCATTTATCATTCAAATTTTGTCCCACAAAGAATGTCCATTTAGCTTTTAGAGATGCACACATTAATACAAAAGTGCATAGAGAAACACATAGAGCCAATCAAATAGCTAGTTAATACTACTTTTGTAACTTCAATGAGGGGTAACATGGTCATTTATCATGACTACTAATTTGTCTGATATTTTCCAAAACGGCCTGTTATTATGGGACGGAGGGAGTATAGAAGTTCACAATCTCAGGCATGCCACATATTTCAGAGAGAACTGAACAGCAATAGATTGCGTATAATATCAGTTGCTAGCTATTGAAACCATGTATCATGTATCAACCAGCTGTTCTGTCCACCCATGTAAGTCCCCGAAATAAATATGACAAAACTGTCATTTTCCTAGGGTAGTTAAGAACGGAGTACACATATCAAACAGATGAAGGGGGATCTAAATGAGCTTCTTCTTCCTGAAGAACCCTTGAAGATGCCACAGCTGCAGCACGGAGACCACAACGCAGACTCCAAGTGACATGATGCTGAACCAGGCAACTCTAGAATTTGTTTTCTCGCTCACTGTCCGCATATCCGCTTCCCTGCACAGACAACATTCAGTTATTCCATGCATACTCTTAACATACTGCAGCAGTAATTTTGCATGATCGTCATCACATTATAATGTCACTGTCTCGAAACAACATCCACAGGGTAATCTTTTACTGCCAGTATGGTTTCTCATTGCTATAACCAACTCTGGTTGCAGAAGGACAGTAAGACTGGTGATTAAGTCAGACCCAGAGTATAAACTAGTTCAAAATGAAAAAAAAGAAGGTATAACTTACCTTGCTTTGAGGTACAGCAAGTTATGATGAATGGACTCAACTGCAGCTTCAAGCTTCCTAAGCTCTAGTTCTACACCCTGAAAAAAAAAGAAAATCCATATTGCAAATAGTTAGAAACCAAATGAGATGCAGTAAATTTTGATGTTTGAACTTGGGCTAGACTGTATATAGCCATACCTCAATTTTCTCCTTCTTAGCAATTGTATCCCAGTCCTTTGCTGCAATCCCTATCTTCCAATCAAGATTTAGAGATGTTCCTGAACCTTTCTCCGCACTGTCTATCCAGAAGCATGCAAGGTAGTTTCCAGCTTCTGAAGTAGTGAATGCGAACTGACCCGTCGTGGCATTTTCATTGTGATGTACAGTATTGCCATACGGTGAGGTAACCTAAAGAAAAACAAGCAGTTAGGGGTAGGGATATCTAAGGAAACAAAACTATAAAACATTCAACAAGCACAATAGCTAAGGTATGTTGAACAAGAATGATAGACATGACTTGTAAGCTTATAATCACAAGATAACATATGCAAACATAAAGGAAAACATAGAACCACTTATTCATGTTCAATATGCTGAAGTTGCTTTGTGAAAATTAAGGCACCGTGAATTACATTGACACATTTGTAGGTTGAGATTCCAAACGAAGTTAGGGGAAAGAAGATTGTTCTCTAAGCACTAAAATAGATCAAATAAAAAATACATTCGACCCAGATACCTTCCTTTTAAACTTTGGGAATAACAAAATATTGATCACTACAAAAGTCCAATAAAACATACAGGCTTAAGCTATGTATGAACATCAGACTTATGGTTCATCCTTTTTTAAGCTAGCATGCATGACAATGGAAGAAGCTACAAGCTGCAGTGCACCTTGATGATCAAATCTTGTGTTGCATGGGATTGGCAAAATTCAATGTGGATCTTCAGAGAAGAATCTGCTGACTGAGCAGGGTTTAGGGTGGGGCACTAGTAATATTATATTCCTATGCTGAACTTGTCTTCTCATACATCAACATTATTACAAGGTACTAAGAGAATCTATTAATGCGCATAACACAAAGGTGTGTTCACAACCACGGCAACAAACATGATCCAACGTCTGCTGTACCTTGGTGTTATGAATTACGATCCCCGAATTGCACTACGGCTAGTAACTACAAGGATGGTATTTGAAGAATACAGTTCCCAAGAGAAAGTTGGAACCCTTTCAGAGCACGTTACTTGGGAGAGAGCCATCCAGCATAGGAATTCCCAAATTGACCAAGATTATCCCCATCTGAAGCAAAGTCTAAGTGCAGTTTTGACCTGTAAGTCAATTTGCATCAAATCTCCAAACCAGGAACTAGGCACTAAGATAAGATTCATGATGAACTGTGGAACTGCAGATTTCCCCTACATGATAGATTCACCAACAAAATACGCACTGGGTATCTACTCAACACGAATTTGTAGCATCACAGCAGTTGAAGAAAATGCCCCACTCGGCCACTCACATATCTAATTTCTCCTCCGTCCATCTCTAATACAGTAAGTGCTACTTTTGACTCGCAGGAGCCCCAGTTTGCTAACAATACAAAATTCCACGACTTAATTCGCACCAAAATTTAGCAAAATCCAGCTCGTCAGCTGCGTCCCAGTCCGCGTACACCGAGATCCCAGCCCGCACCGGTTCACCGCCCAGATCGGGATCGAACACGAGAACCAACAAGACGAAACCGCACTTCAAGCTCCTCCTCCCGAAGGAGAAGAGGGGGGAAAGCGCGCGGGGGCGGGGCCGCGTACCTTGACGGCGACGGTGGGGTGCGAGGTGGGGTGGGACTCGTACATGATGGCGTAGTCGGCGAGCACCACCACGTTGGGCTGGATCTCCTCGGAGACGCATTTGGTCCCCGACGGCGGCAGCTCGAGCCACACCGCGTCCGCCCCGGGCGTTAGCAGCAGCAGCAGCACCGCCGCCGCCGCGGACGCTAGGAGCAGCGCCGGGAAGGTCGACGCCGCCATCCGCGCCGGCCGATCTGGGCGCGGGCGTCTCTCCCCGGGTCGCGGTGGAGTCGTGGGAGCTTTGGACCTGCGCGACTCGGGCAGGCACACGAGTAATGGCGTGGCGTGCGGGGGTAGGTTCGGGAATCGGGAGGGGGAGGTTTCCGGGTTTTTAATTTTTGCCGCACCGTACAGATGAAGAAATTCCTCGGCACGCCGTGTCAGAACTCGGACCCCGCGGGTTTTGTGGTCTACTCAAAGTGCTTTGGGCCATCATTCATCTGACGGATTTGGTCTGTATTAGTTGGGCCGGGAGGGAACTTTGTGAAGAATTGTTTGACGTAGACATTTGTGGGCTTTGCTGCTGTTGTGTTATGTTAAGCCCATCCTCCTCCAAACACGCGAGGAGGGAAGATGAAAACGTCCCTTCCGGCCCAACTATGTTAGAACTGTGTTCGATTTGGTGGTAGCTCGCACTATGCTAGCTGAGCACCGATGCTAAAATGAATGGGTCTACTTTACTCTATCACCACATTGTATTGGCAGGTTTGTACGTTTCTATAGCTGCAATCAATATTTCACTCCTAGGCATCGAAGAATTTACATACATCGATGCCGACTAATTTTCTTCAAGCATCGATACCAACAGCATATGCAAATCGATGCTCTCTTCACGCATCGATAGAGAGAGAACACTGTGGGTAGTCTCAGAAGAGCTCGCCGGTCACCATTAGTTTCAGAGACGTCAGTACGCGTCCATCTTCGTTTTCACGAGTTAAAGAAGGCCTCTCGAGTCTCGCCTACTCCTCCCGAAACGAAGAGCCAAATAAACAAAAAGTCCTAGCCAAGCAAACTGCAAACCAAAAGCCTGGAAAACGAAACGAAAAAGAAAAGCTGTGCATACGACGTCCAAAGACGAACGTGATGCGGCGGCTCGGGCAAGCCAGAAATGACGAGAGTGGCCTCGAGCCTCTCGAGTCGTCGAGTTCGTCAAGCCGTGCATGCATGCATGCGGATGCGGCGGCACGCGGCACACCGCACACCTGATCGAGTGGCCTCCTTTTTTTGTTTTTCTTCGGCAATATTTGGCGAACGTAGCAACTAGCAAGGCCACACACGGCCGGCCGGATGATTATGCAGCTTTATTAGTTAGGTCGTGCGATCCGCCAGCCCGGATTACGCTCTGCATAATAATGTACTACCGCTGTGCTTGCACTTTGGCGCGCAGAAATTAATGGGGGCCAAGAACGAGATGGCCGATCGATGGGTATCGATCACACAATTGTGGTAAAGAAATGTCCCTTTTTAACGATATAGAATGCGGGGCATGGTAGTAGCAATGCTTCGGAAAGCTTACTTCTTTTCAATGGGGAACTTGGGAAAGCTAGTAGAAAGAGGAACTATATAACCCATTCTAATCGAAATATTTATTGTTGATGACTTTTTCTAACAACATCCGACCATTCATAAATGTATCATGATAAAATAAAGTCACAAATAAAGTAAACGATACTAGCACATTTTTTTTAAAAATAAGATGAATGTTCAAAAGTCGTAATATAAATCAAGGCGATAGATATTTTGATAGTATAGAGTACGTTCTATTGAGTCTTTCCAATGAGTAATGATAGAACGGATCGGTGGATGAATTTACTCAAGAGTCCAAGCCGTGAGTAGTGACACAGTTTGTGTTAATTTCTTGATTTGCTGATGTGTTAGTAACATATATTTTCCTTTCCCTCTCTTATTAGCTAGCATAGATATGGAATCCTAAGGTCCTAGGGAGAGTATATATTACCTCTTTCATTTACTATGCCGGAGTTGCAGGAGTATGCAATAAGGGTGTTTTAGTATTGCCTATACTTTTTAAGCTAGTTCATGTGCATATTTTATCGGGATTTTATACATATTAAATATAGTGTCAGATCAATGTTTTTTGGCGGGGCCAACAGTTAACAAGGAGAAATAAAAGGAATTTCATTTAGATGAAACTATGTGTGCGCATTTTCTAGCATAGCTTGTATCTTGCATATATTGTCTATGAAACACCAAAAACGAAACAATGTATTGTATGGTCTATTTTATCTATCAAATAAATGTTTTGTTACTTATAAGACATTAGACATTTGTGATCACATAACAATGAAACACCAATAGCCTTATGATCATATTCATCCAATCTTCAGGACTTTAACTTTAGTGGTAAGAAAAAATGTCATAGAAAGGAACCAAAGTAACAAATAATAGACAAATTTCTTGCACCTTATCTTTTTTTGGACGATCATCAAATAAATCCTTAATACGTAATAATAGCCCATATTAGTTGATTCATTAAATCTTTTATATAGATAGATATCAAGACGATGGGTGAAAATAGTGGAGATAGACTAGTTTAATATATCTATTCCATCATAATACCCCACTAAATGTAAATATAAGTTTGTTATAACTTGAAATTACATTTATAATTTTAAAATATGTAAAAATAATCTTAGAAATAAGTATTAATCTTTTTCTTTTCGTAGAATGCTCCAACATCATATACCATTACAGTGCTAGGACTATGTGAGGTTGCTCTGCATTTCTTCTTGAATGTGTGTGCCACTTGGGAAGATTGACCATCTATTCTTTGATAGAAACACATGGTCTGAGGCAAAACACATCAAATCTCAAAAAAAAAATCTTATATACATTATACCTTGGATATTGAACGTGTTGACTTCGTTAGAATATGTTGGCAACCTATAAGAAAATTATAATTGAGAATGAGCTAGAAATCTGCTTGCAGGGCAAGGATGTATGGCGATCAAATACAAAATTGATCTACTTTGAAAAGTCAGAACCCATAATGTTCATAGGCCTAATAAGCAATTCAACGAGGAAAAAATTATATTATATATTACACCACCCAAGAGACCCAAACTGTAAGTATTCTTCAGTGCAAACTAATTAGATTTCTTTATATAAATTAGCCATGCTCTATTTATATTTTAATATCACCCACTGGGCTGCTTGATAATTGGCACTTTGTCCATGCCTTCTCAACCAAGTTTACGTCCCTAGCACAATTGTATGGTTTAGAATATGAGTAAATATTGGGTGCAAACCAAGCATATGATGGAATCGTGCAAACCTCAATTTCATCCATCAATTACAAAATGTGCGGCTGAGATGAACTCCTGGATCCCAAGCACATTTTTCAGTTAAGCCCCCACGCTATACTTAGAACATTTCACATGGAACACCCTGTCCGATGGAACATTTGCGCAAAAACCTGTTCTCTGAGCTCTGCTTCCTGGTCTGTTCCCTTCATCATTACCATCGCCCCTAAATTTCAATTTTCATCCAGTTTAGGGTTCAGGTCCGGCGGTGGCTCCACGCCAGCTCCACTCCTCCGCTCGATCCATCTACTTCTATTGAGTTTTCTTTTTTGCGGAATTTCTGGTACATGTTTAGGATAGGGATATGCACTGATTGACGATTGTGTGAGTTTCAGAGGCAACTTACAAAGTGTTTGTTCAATGGTTTAAACCGATGAGGACTTCTGAGTGGCAGCAGCAATGACTTGTGCTGAAGTTGTTCAATGGTTTAAGCGGTGAGGACTTCTGCGTGGCAGCAGAGATGACTTGTGCAGAAGTGTCGGTAGCGGAGACTTCCAAGGCTGCCCAGCTCGCGATTGATGTCTGGCCACTACTGATTTGTTCCATGCCTTCCTTCGCAGCGGCTACATCATTCTAGGTATAGATCAATCGAAGCTGTGTTTTTATTAGGATAGCTTAAGTTATCGTGTATTGATTCTTCCCTTACATGCTTAATGTTTGTTTTGTTCTCCTAGATACATGTTATTTGGATGCATATATGTTATTTTACTTTAGAAGGATGCTTCATGTGTGGGCTGGACACTGAATCAATTAAATTCATTTTAGAGAGCTGCCTCTCTTTTTTATATATAATGAGATTCCTTTTTGGGGTGCGCCATAGAAATGTGTAATAATAAACTGAACATAAAGTTGCTTAAATTGTAGATGGTCGTTTCAATCTCATGGCACTGCTGATGGTTAGTAGAGCTCATCCACCTTTTTTTTCTTGCTCTTCCATTGAGAACCATATAGCACATTCCTACCAGCTTGGATTGAAAGGGATCTGTACCTCGATTAAGATCTAACTTCAATATAACTCATATGAAGTTAAAATAGGTGAAAATTGCTGGAACTCTAGCCAAATGTTTGTATTATCTTGTTCCATATTTTAAATAAACTTTGATAATCTTACTTGTTAAATGCAACCTTAAATAACCTAGCTCAAATTAGCATACCAATTTATACTATTTTAACTTATTTTTGTTCCAGAAAAACAAAAGCAACGTGATTTTGTATTCTTCTTGTTTTACTAGGCGCAAGCACCATGACAAGTGTCTTACCTAATGTCTTGACCATGCAGACATTTGTTTTGCCATGCACATTGTCAAATACGGAAACCATAATCCAAGCGGAAGCCACTTTGTGTGTGGGAAGTACAGCACCATAAAATTCACAGAATGCATTCGATGTAAAAATGTGTTATGTCTTTTAAAAAAATATTTATCTGTACCATGTAATACGTTATGTTGGAATGTGAGAATATCAATAGGAGAGATAGGGAAATATGTTGTATAAATACACCAATTTATACAAACTGCATTCAGATTACAATATGCCACATTGTGGTACATAATTGGCCAACTCATACATCACACAACAACTTGAATACTCCATCCGTTCCTAAATGTAGGTCGTTTGACTTTTTTGACCCCAAGTTTGACCACTTCGTCTTATTCAAAAAATTTATGAAAATATAGTCAAATTTAAGACATTTTCGTAGATTATATATTAATAAAGCAAGTCACCATAAAAAATATGATAATTTGCACAAAATTTTGAATAAGACGAAGCGGTCAAACTTGGGGTTAAAAAGTCAAACGAACTATATTTAGGAACGGAGGGAGTAGCTTTTTTGTGCTTTTGTTCTTCTTACTAGGAATAGTTGGCTTGGGACGTTGGAATGAATCGCATTAGCACGTACTTGTATGGAATGATGTGTGAGAGAAGATGACCTCCCAACGATACACCAGCGTTTAGGAATGCAGTTCAGCAGTTGCACCTAATGCGATCTGGGGTGATAGCTGAAAAGAGCGCTCTCCGCTGCCCTTAAATAGGTGTGTAACTATTACGTGATTGCTAAGCCGTGTCATCGTCCCGTCCCATTCGCTTGTTGCCGTGTCGTCGCAGCTGATCAAACTCATCGGCGCAGTGTCCCAGATTAAGACACGCGTGACAGCTACATTTACATGTGTGTGTTCTCTGCTTGTTCTTTGCTTTTTTTACAACAAAAGAGTCAAAGACGTACGCGAGGTTTGGCCGGCGATATTCTTCTTCGAGTGGGGAAAAGGAGAAGGTACCTGGAACTGAAACACTGCCATTGCTTCTGTTTGACAAAGTGGCAGTCATCAGAACGAAGCATTACCATGATAAGCAGAACATCAGCGTCGACAGGGAGGGATGAAAGCTCAGTTTGCCGTCCGTTCTTAACCTAAGGCACTGTAGCTAAAGTTTAGCTGCTAGGGATCCAAACGGGGGCAGCTAAAATTCAGCTAAATTTTAGTTGCATGCCAAAAGGTACACGATTTCTTTAGCTGATTGAGCCTGGCTAAACGCAGCTAAACGAGTTTAAAGACCAAAATACCCCACCATATTTATGGAATTTTCCCACCGTCACATGTCCATAATTAATAAAGGTTAGGATAGTCCAATTAATTTAATTAGCTGATGGATCCAAACACTCCCAGCTAAAGTTTAGGTAGGTACTCTTTAGCTAGCTAAAATAAACCACTACAAATTAGCTGGCCGGCGAAAGTCCAACGACGGAGCGCCCTTCTCCAGGTGAAATATTCTTTGCTTTTGCGCCCGCTACCGGACGCACAAACAGACGAGGACGCCGGCCCTTTCTTTTGCCAGCCACCCATGCAGGCACACAGGCCCCAGCACAGCAGGTCATCAGCAGCAGTGTGGTGGGCCTGTGGGTGTAGAGAGGGAGGAGGGTAAAGTATCATTCCTGCCCGTATCGTATCGTCACGACCCTTTTCTTTTCCTTTATTCCCTGTCTCTGGAGGGGTGCTTATCAGCGTCCCGTGCCGAATCGTGCCGTTCTATTGTAATTCACGGTCAGCCCCCCTGCTGCAACAGAACTTCTCGGCCGTGCGTGTCTACAGTACCTAAAGAAAGCCATCGCTGAACCGTCCACTGACGAGCCTGTCCAATGGGCGGCACGCACACAAAGCACCGTCCCGCATGCCTTTACCGTGTGCTCCACCCCAACCAAAGTTTAGCCAGCTAATTTGCAGTGGTTTATTTCAAAATTTTGTGCAAATTATCATATTTTTTATGGTGACTTGCTTTATTAATATATAATCTACGAAAATGTCTTAAATTGACTATATTTTCATAAATTTTTTGAATAAGACGAAGTGGTCAAACTTGGGGTCAAAAAAGTCAAACGACCTACATTTAGGAACGGATGGGTATTCAAGTTGTTGTGTGATGTATGAGTTGGCCAATTATGTACCACATGTGGCATATTGTAATCTGAAAATAAGACGAAGCGGTCAAACTTGGGGTTAAAAAAGTCAAACGACCTACATTTAGGAACGGAGGGAGTAGCTTATTTCACTAGTTATTGTCAAATATTGCTTCACCTTTTCTTCCTTGGCATATATAGCTTAAGAGTGCTTCTTGATTTGAGTTTCACTAGGATATACATAAAATCTACAACTCGTGTGTAAAAACATAGATGCTTGGTGGGCACATCTAGTTATGTTTCTTGACTTGACCATATGAAAACATCTCACGGTACTGGAAAAATTGATGGGTCAACTTTCTTGAGGAAAACCAATATAAAAGTAGCCACTATTGATTTGTTTCTTCATGGCACTGTGGAGCTCAAGTGTGCTTCTTAACTTGATTTAAAAAGTATAGAATAGTTGCATTGATGACTCCAAGGCTACTGAATCTGTAATCCAATAAGTTTTTAAGAACAGAGATGTTGTCCTCAAATCAGGATTTGATGTACAGAACTAGAAAATTTATCAAATAAATTGTCAAAGATGTGATTCTGAAGAATCAAGAAACAAACGATGTTCAGAGAAGTTTAGGTAGCAAAAAACCTATGTGAACCAAAAGTGAATTAGAGAATGGCACATCAGTAGAAAATCTGAAACATCTGAATGAACTTACCGTGCATGTTCAAACTAAACCACATCAAGAGTCTCAAATCACGATCCACGAACAATGATTAAACTTCACACCAAGCAAAGGGTGATATATGAAAGGAAATATTGTAACCTTCTCTTTGCTGGGATAAAACGAAGCCACACCACAATCTGTGATAGTTACCCTGTCATGTACCAATTTTCCTCGATCCACAGCAAAGTAAACTACAAGATGTCAGATTTATCTTTTCTTTTTTTCGAAATGGGAAGATTTTATTAATTTAAAAAACGTTACATCAAGATGATACAATCGTACTTGAAATTCTCCCTACCTCTGCCTTACGGCCCATAACCTTATACAAAAGGAAGAAAGAAAACAAGCACATTAATGACCACCAATCCGGAGACTAGACCGCCACCCATGTGCCTAGGTAAAAAAGACCCTGGCTGTTTGCACCAAGTACTGAGAGGCCGCTACAACCGAATCCTGTGTAGATGGCTTCTGAAGGATAGCCTATGTACGCAACCAATGTATAATTGAGTAGATGACCTGGAAAAAATTAGAATATTTATTTTCAAAAATTAAGGCATTCCGACACAACTATATGGCCCAACAACTAGCTGCTGCACCAAGTAGCAGTAGAGGGTTTATGTCTTTGCCGAACCCCGTTAGCCAAGAGCCAAACATATTGGCTACACTACGGGGCCGTGCAAGACCAAAAGTCACATTTATTATTTCCCATACCAAACGAGCCCGTCTATAGTCGAAGAATAAATGCTGAATTGTTTCATCATCATGACAAAAGCAACATTGTTTGCTATCATGCCAATTACGTTTCGCTAGATTGTCTTTTGTTAATATCATGCCTTTACGGATGTCAGATTTATCTGATGCCCATATAAACAAAGACATAAGCTTAAGTGTTGTAAGCTGTTTCAAGGAGCGCGAGCTTAAAAGGCTGGTTTGGCAAGCTAATGGCGATTTGAAACAATTCAAACTCAGGCACAAGAGGGGTCAAAGTGATCCCTGTAGGTTCCGTACATCAGAGTCGTGCGCCACGGCACGGCGGCGAAACGCGTGCTCTCTTTCACGTCCATTTGGCATCGAGGGTAGCAGCCGCCTCCTGCAGCTCTCACACCTCCTCTGTTGCAGCCTCCGATTCTACCTAGAGGACGTTGGTGTAGCGGTCGTTGAGCATTGGTTGGTGTGGCGCGGCAGAGGGCAGATGAAGAGGAGCAGCAGGTTGGATGGGCCAAATCGCCCGGAGAGAAAAATGTACGGGGAGGAGGAGTCGTTTTCAAAGCGTTCCGTCGTCAAATAGGGTGGTTCATGCAAATTGGTCAGGTGGAGCTTGGGGGATTAATCGCAAAGTTGGCTGGGGGTTTGGAGATATCATCTAGACCGCACGTTTCATGTTTGATGGAAGATATTTAGGTTTCCACGGTTGCATCGGACACCTGGTTTGCACCCAATATTTTACCCTTCAAAAATAACATTGAAAACACTTCATATCCTTTCATGACATTTTTTTTTGCAAAGTAGAGAATTTCACATGCCACAACTTATATCTAATATAATAATGATCAACACCATGTTCACTTGTCCCTCGTCCTTTTATCTCCAAGACTTGTAGTCTACAAATTGCACCATTGCGACAATGCATAAATATATATTATATGACTTATCATCACTGAATTTAGCAGTCATTAAGGCATTAACAAACACTATTGCATGCCTTTTAAGCCTACTACATCCGGTTTTCACGCATGCTTAATATATCTACTATTAATACAAAATTAAATTGATGCCTAGAATTTTTCTGAAATTGATCCATCGTCCATGCATCTCATGGTCCCTTTATGTTTTCATTCTATTGTGGGGTTTTTTTTGGAATATGACCACATGAAGATCGGATCATATATCATAATGGTGATGATATATTGTATATAT
>OAMR01000365.1:543200-581564 GCA_900205405.1 Echinochloa crus-galli
CACCGACACATGACGTAGGGTATTATACCTCCGGGTAGCCCGAACCTGTCTAAATCAGTGCCTCCTGTGTACCATCAAGTCGCTAGTTCATCGATCGCCCTCCTACAAATCAACCACTCGGGTACCCCCAGGTGGATTGCCGGTCCTAAGGTCCGACAGTTGGCGCGCCAGGTAGGGATGGATTGGTGAGTTTTTTTCGATTCGAAAACACCGCTAGCTTGATGGCAGATCAATCTCGCGTCGTCTTCCCTGCATGCGTGGAGGCGCGCCCCGAAGAAATCTCAGATCCGATCTGAGAATCCGCCCGACCCACCCAGTATTCTGAGCAGTTCAAGCCGGAACAGGTTTCATGTTTCGAAGGCATCGCGTGCAGCGAGCTGTAACAATTCGGTTTGGAAATCGCTAACCTATGGAAAGATTCTACCGCGGTACTCTGCACATGTGCAGATTGAACTCGACGATCCCTGTGATCGTGATTTGGCGGCTGTGATGTTCACATCTATCGAGGAAATTACGTGTTGCTGCCTGGTTGTTGGAGTCCGAGTCCAGCACGGGACTATGGATGTCAGTCCATGCGCAAGATAAAAAGAACTCGGCCACCCATCTGGAGAGCAACTCGGAGAATAATTCTTCTTGAAGTTTTGCTACAAATACACGAGAAGACCACCAGAAGCATAAAAAAGATACAAATTCTAGCGAGATCAGGAACTAGTCAAGGATAAAATCCGACTAGTCGGCTTCATCGGCAACCACCCCATCACAGACGACGATTACTTCAACTCGGCCATGAATTGAGCTAAGTATTTTTATTTTATTTTATTTTTACGGCTACTACAGATCGCCATGTGCATAATTTTTTCTCCATGTCCATGAGACAATTGCCGACCTGCATTATTTAATCTACGGCAACCATATGTTCGCCCTAACCAAACTGCTCCAGTGACGATGGCAGCGAACACGCCGTCCAACCCCACCGCTGGCGCTGCGTCCATTTGCGCCGGTTTTCATCAGGCTGCAGCCAGCATAAATCCCTCGATTTATTGCGTCTGGGCTCGCCCTCGGCAGCAGCAGCTTTGATTCTTTCCTTGAGATGCAGCCTCCTCGCTTTCAAGGCGATGCTGCAACGTAGGAGTAGTAAACGCCGGATCAGATCCAGATGGGCCCGCGTTGCTTACGGCTGATCGCGCTGTCCAGAGTTCGGCTCAGTGTTCTTTCGTTCTGCAACCTGCGGGGCTGCCCTACGACAGACAGAGAACATCAACTGAAATACCAATTACCCCTAAGATCTTTCATCTTATCTGTAGCAGTATGTAATGCTTGCCCGTTCACATGTTCAGTTAAGTGGCATTATGCACCTCACAGGAAAGCAGAGACTGCAACTGTTGACAAATACGAGTAGGTCCAATCCATGGCCAGCACTCGGTAGTAGGGCCATCAGCAGCACTCATAATCCATCTTCAGGACACGGGGCCATGAGGGGCATAAGGTGAGCCTCTCGTTTTCTTCTCTGTTGTCCCAGCCATGCGGCCCCTACATTTCTCCTTATGAAAGGAGGCGTCTCCGGCGGCCGTTTAGGGGGACACGACAGTAGAAAAAAGTTTCACCGTCAGATCAATCTTTTACGGTCCTTGTTACTGGTCTGGCCTCTCCCTCTTCGGGTCTCTTTGTTGCACGGGCCAGCCAATGAATCATTGGGGTAAAAATATCTGACTCCAGAGACTTCATCCCATGTTCGGTCTCTGTTTCTCTGGAGTCTTCTTCTAGGCGGACGCGCGCTCGTCTGCCTCTCAATCTAAGGCCTTGTTTAGATCCCAAATTCCCATCCCAAAGTTTACTATGTAAAAGGAATATCGCCACTGTGGGATATGGGTACCCTAGGGCCCATCATCGAGGGCGGCGGCGGCCGGCCCAAAGACGACCGAGTCCTAGTAGACTCCTACTAGGACCACCTATTGTAAATAGTCCCATATGGAAAATACTCATACTGTAACCCTGCCTCCTGGATATATAAAGGAGGGCAGGGGTCCCTAGAGGGGACACGGCGGAAACCATCGAAGATCATCCGAATACAGTAATACAAATACCACTACCGACACAGGACGTAGGGTATTATACCTCCGGGTAGCCCGAACCTGTCTAAATCAGTGCCTCCTGAGTACCATCAAGCTACTAATTCATCGATCGCCCCTCCTACAAATCAACCACTCGGGTACCACGGGAGTCCTCGCCGTCATCGCCGCGGGAGCCCTTCACCGCCACCGCGCGCCCGTCCGTGGCCGCTGCAGAAGTCCTCAACGTCGCTACGGGACCGTCTATCGTCGGGAGGCCATCCGCCGCCGCCGCCGTAGGAGCCGCCGCACGTCTTCATAGTTTGGGGTCCGTCTGCTCCGCACCCAGCCGAAAGCCGATAAATATACACCATCATATTTTATAAAGATCGAATGATCCACATTAATCCAATGAATCTAGACCAAATATGATTAATAAATAGATGAATAAAAATAAATAACATGACATATATTATTCCATCCACTGGCACCCCTCGCCGCCGCCACCACTACTAGAGAAAGGGGGGAGATAAACGGAGAGAGATAGAGTGGTGGGGGGAGTGGTGGCGTCGATGAAAAAAAAGGAGAAAAAGATATGGGTGGGCTCACGTATTGGTAGTTGGTATAGACTATGAGATATAGAGGATAACGGGTGCAGAAGAAATCGATATAGAGCGGAGAATCTCAATGACTAGGCACGAATATTTCTTTCAGAGGATGAGAATAGAGTACGACAAGTGGGGACAGCCAGAAGCCCCATGTGCCCTACCACGTTCCTCTATATAGGAGGCAACGTTCAACAATGAGTGGAAGACAACACGTCAATCTGCACGTATACCTGATGAGAGGTGCTCGGATTTAGAGCGTTCAATAAGGTTGTGAGCACAGTAGGAAAGAATAATTCTTCCCGTCCGAAGGGAGCGAATCGCTGCCGGGATTGAGCACCATAGCCACACTCAGCACTCAATGTATTTGCCAACGCAAGTGGAAGATCATCAAACGGGTTATCCGCGCTATTCTTTCCTGGCCCAGTCTCTCAGAAGTGCTCATAAGGGTAGGGTTTACGTACATGTATTTATAGAGGGGTGAGTGTGCATGCATGTGAGTGTCTGATCTTTCTAAAAAAAGTTAAGTAGCATGAGTGTATAGGTGGTAAGGGCGTCGAAAAAGATGTAGTTTTGGATACACGATAAACAATGGATTAATGACAAGGCCACTAAGAAATTAGAGATTGGCATGACTAGATCTTTATATAGTCAATGTCTAATACGTTTATTTTATTTATTTTGGGAAGCCAATTACACACAAGTAAAGATCCTCTATAAAATAAAAATATTCAATAGATAAATTTTTAAATATGGCCTGAAATTACGATAATAGAAAAGTGATATGTAAAATAGATTAGTATGATAATATTAGAATTTAGATTAATAGAATGCGTATGCTCAATACCATTACATATAGGTTAATTTAAAAATAAAATAATAGAGAACTGGTAGTTTTATATCAACTTGAAAGGAAATAGAAAAAATAAGAAGCGCATGTAAAAGGACTAAATTTTAAGTAAAAATAATATCATGATTTGGGACATTTAAAAACTAGCTACCCGAGCAAATTTGCGCGGGCCGCGTATCTAGTTATTACCATTCGAGGTTATCTATCTATATTTTCCTCTCCTCATTATATTGAACCATAAATTACTTCACTAGACTTGCTACCTTTTTAGATATTTTGGAGCGCTTACGGAACAGGAAGCATATAGGCACCAGTCCGGAACGGGAATCCAGATCTTGTTTGCATCAAAATCCTCGAGCCGGAAAGTTTCTTGCACCGTCCCATTATTCCGTGCTAAGAGTGATCAATACGGCAATCCAATGGCTACCCAGCTAAACCTACCTACTTTCATACAGCTAGCCTATGACATGTCTAAATTTAGAGGGAGACCGACCGATTACCTAGCTAAACAAAGCTACCTACATTTTTGTCCTATCCATGAGCGATCGAGGTAATAAACCTCCGGGATGAAGCAAGCCGATCGAATGGTTCGATCAGTGTCATCCTGCACTAAGCTAAAGCCATGAATTATGCCCACGCGTATACGGTCCAAAAGCGGCAGCAAAGCTTGCTGACGGTGACGTACGGTTGTCCGTTGCAGATTCAAAGGGGAGAGCAGCGCCAACTTTTGCATATACGATTGGATTCCCGATGGAACGGGGCAGCTACGAATCAACTGATTTGGTCGAATCAAATAATATGCAAAAATGCATATGCAGTGCAGGCTCCAATGATGATCTTCTCGCACAAATTAAACAGATCGAGCTTATATTAATCAGTGGAAATAGTGGCGGTGGCACAACAAATTAAACGCAAAAGCTGGGGCGGATCAAGTCAATCAAAAGTGGTTAATGCAATGATGATATACGGAGTATAGTTGTAGGGTCTCGTGTCTCTACGAGAGCAGCAGCGCGCGCCCTTCTGGATCATACACGCGGTACAGACACTAGTAGTGCTCAGTTTGTAATGGAAGCAGCTGGTTCGATCATATCGGCTCGTCTCAGTAAGTGCACTTCGTCGTCGTCACAGCCGGCGTCTCGACGTCGGCGACGACGACATGGCCGCCGACGAGCACGTGCTTGCCGTTGGCAGTGGGAGCCGGCGAGGTCATGGGCAGCTCGACGCCGGCGGCCTTGCCGTCGCCGTTGCCGAGGTGGTCCTTGCTCTTGCCCCAGATGAGGGAGTAGAGCCCCACCACTATGATCGCCGCGCCAATCAAGCTGTAAACCACAAGTGCAGGAGAGGAAAAAGAACCGATCATCAGCAATCAAGTGCTCATCTAGTCACTGATCAGTAGTGAAGAAGCTCCGTTGACATGACACTCCTCGATGATTGATTAATTCTTAGTTGTTAATTAAGTTGTGTTACCTTCCCAGTGTGGTCTCTTCTTTGAGTATGGTGGAGCCCAGGAACGTGGTGATGATCATGCAGAGCGGCTGGAACGCCGTCACGAACACCGGCCCGCGCACCCGCGTCACGATCCCCTGCACGAAGAAGGCCACGGCGGAGCACACGATCCCCTGGAACGACGGCCGGGAATGAACGAACAATCCTTGTCAGTGAAGGCGAAATCATACGTTGGTGGTGTTAATGATGACGATCGAGAGATTCGGTTAGTCTTCTTGTGGCTACGTACGGAGTAGACGACGGTGAAGAGGCGGGTGTCGAAGCCGATGACCCAGGCGCTCATGTCGTGGCGCTCCGCCACGACCGCCACCACGCCGCTCATCAGCGTGCCCACCCCGCAGATCAGCGCCGCCAGCGACATCTCCGCCGGGTAGCTCTGCAGTGTGTTGGACTGCACGCACACATGCATGGATGATATATATGATGTTCCTGCTCTGTGCTTAATTAATTAGTTGATGCATTATGCAATGGCGTCGTATGAAAGTACCTGGAGGATGAAGAAGGCGGCCCAGGAGACGCAGCTGCCGATGACCATGGAAATGCCGTTGAGCCAGGAGGCGCTGCTCTGGTTGGCGGCGGCGGCGGCGGCGGCGTGGTGGTGGCCCTTAACCCAGGGGAAGGGCACGACGGGGCCGTGGTAGAGGACCATGAGCACGGCGCCGACGACGGTGCAGACCGTGCCGAGGATCTTGGCCTGGCTGTGCCGGCTCCGCAGCCTGACCGTCTCCATCCTGAGGACGAGGGCCATCAGGAAGGTGACCGCCGGGAGGATGTTGACGAGCGCCGAGGCGAAGCTGGCCGAGGTCAGCTTCGCGCCCAGGTAGTACATGTTCTGGTCCAGCACAGGCCTGAAAAAAAAATGCAGGTTAGTACGTGACGTTTGCGCCATAACTTTGTGCTGTATATGTTCCCATTCAGGTACATACTCGAGTATGACGAGCCCCATGATCTTGAGGAAGATGACAGGCGTCATCTTGGGCCTCACTCCCCTGCAAACAGCAAAACAGTAAGCCTCGATCACCATGGATTTGCAATCACGAATGAACAGGCCGGTAACAGGGACAGGCCGGAAGTGTATATGTATATACCTCTCGAAGATGAGGGCGAAGGGGGTCATGACTGCGGTGGCGACGAAGTTGCGGTAGACGACGAGGACGAAGTGGCTCATGCCAAGCCTGAGCGAGGCGACGGAGACGATGTACATCCCGGCGAACCCCACCTGCAGCAGCACCATGTACAGGTACGGCTTCACCTCGTTCAGGACCTTGCCCACGCCCATGGCTGCTGATCGATGGGATACAAATACAGCTCGAGCTAGCAGCTAGCTATAGGCTCTGCAGTAGTAATGGTGGCCGGCCTAGAGGCTCTAGAGCTGCTAGCTCTCAGCTCGCTCACTTGCTTGTGCTGCTCTGCTCCACGGCGAGGAAGACAGCTCTGGGAGCCTCCAATTTATAGCATGCGCGGTCGACCAGGGGCTTGTCTGGTCAACGTCGCCGCATGCACGGGTGGCCCCGCACGGTGACGTCACGACAAGAAGAAGAGGAGAAGGCAGTTGCCGCGTGCGTACCCCTACACTCTCCCAATGGCCATTTAGTCATTTACGTACGCAGCACATGGGCGGAGCCAGCATGATGCACTGGTATTCCCAGGAATACCCAACTATTTCCCCAAGAAACCAAGTATATATGTCAAGTATATGCACATATACAAGTTATTTTGGGCTAAAATATCTGATTGTTGAGTTGGAACTGGGCCCAACGCCGATGCAAAGCATTGCCCGTCGCAGCCCTCCACCCTTCCCACTCCTAGGCCGGCCCGCTGGCCACAACTGCCAGCCCACGAGGCCACATGACTCCTCTCCCAATCCGGCAGCAAGGCAACTCTTGCGGCAAAGCAGCAGGGCAAGTCTTGTCGGTAGAAGAATAGGTAGCATCAGTGCATGCACCAACACTAACCCTTAGAAGTTGAATCGAGCATCAGGGCTAGCGGCATTGGTTAGAGAATCTCACATCCCATTTTCTGATTTTCTTCCACGATTACTATAAGTTATAACAGTTAGTTTTAAGGTGTGCATGTTTCTTTAGGGTAATACAACGCCTGTATTTGAGAATAGAGGGAGTAACTTATTTGAAAACTTTATGAAGCTAGCTGCGCATTCGCAGCAGAGATCTATCGAGCAGCAGCCATGCATGGCTAGGGTATAGTACGTATCTACGTATCTTGATCATGTCGTATGCATACGCCGCTAGGACATCATCATCTCTCGATCACGATCTCGATGGAGACGGCTCTGCAATGCATCGATCAGGGTGTCGCTATCGATCATGGATCCGAGTCACTCGTGCACCCAAGGTCCATTTTATTCCACTGCAGTAGTATCAGATTCGATGTGTTTTTATATTCTACGAGGAATAGCGCCCGTGTGAGTGTGTGTGCATCTATAATTGATCATTTCATTTGATCGTTCATCCACTTTACCCCCGGCTCCGGGGAAAGCAGAAGCTAGCAGTAGAGCACAGCAATTAATGGTGGTAGTTGTCCCGCCCTGTCGGTGTTGTCTACTGCTCCCTGTGCCGGCAACACTGGAGGGGGTAGGGCATGTTTGGTGTTGAGCCCAGATAGATGCATGTACCACAAGCCAAACTTAATTTGGCCTTACCTTAGCTTGCCCTAGAAATTAAATTAGGCCCTCCATTTGGTTGGCAGCCGAATTTTGGCCATGCCAAATGGAACTGAGTGTACGGAGTATGTAGAAGAGAATGATTCTGATCGGATCGGATCGGATCGGATCTCCATCCTTGTTTCCTGACGAAGGTAAATCATGAAGAAAAGGGTCAATCGATGGGAAAAACTATTCTTGACTCTACCTCTCTACTAGTCTCTAGAGAGGATTCGTCGACATCCACGATGACCCATTTCCAATCACATGCATCATGCACATAGATCTCGCTCGGTATGTGCTAGCAGCCTAGCACACACGTCAGTCGCAATTTGCAGATGCAATGGGGGACAATCTTTCAACACTAGGGCCTCCTTGTAGAAAGCCACTCCATATGAATTGGTGGGGGACGATGAGGTATGGGTGAACACCGCACCATACAGATCGAGTCCAATATAACTCGAGTATAAGTGTCTATCTTTTAGAGTAAATAATGCATAAGGTTATTATCTGTTTTATTTTATGTTTCTTGATGGATGAGGATCCCAACAAACCGAGGGAACGACGTACTCTGTCTTTAGACATCTGTCTCCAAACAGATGACACGTGGCTTTGTCACTGTGGAGTATTCAAGCTAAAGACAGATGTCTAGCGTCTGAGGAACCACAACACGATAAAGCCCTTGTTTGTTTCACCTTTAGATTGTGGGTTATGCATGGTTTTTAAAAGTTCTAGCTGAAAACAAACAGGTGCTTT
This sequence comes from Echinochloa crus-galli, assembly GCA_900205405.1. Taxonomy (NCBI): domain Eukaryota; kingdom Viridiplantae; phylum Streptophyta; class Magnoliopsida; order Poales; family Poaceae; genus Echinochloa; species Echinochloa crus-galli. The sequence continues at coordinate 551,625 of OAMR01000365.1, forward strand.
TTTTCTCATAGTTTACGACCCAGCTTGTCCAGATTCCACAATCCCAACAATTGACTTCCACTAGTTTTTTCAGTTTTTGATCCCACAAACAACAATCCTATACTCAACTAGAATCCAAGTACGGCTTTGTTCGTTTCAGCTTGCATGATCTTAGATTCCACAATCTATGCATAACCTGCTTTTCATAATCATTAGTAAAACAAACAAGCTTAAGCGTGCTTAGGAAAAAGCACTCCTAAGCAGCAAGCCAAACAAAAAAAAAGATTTATTTATAACTTATCTGTTCCGAGAAAAAACATGGTAAATGCTCCTACTTTTTGAGTATAGTGTAGTTTATAGATTCCAGAAAAAAAATCCAAGTAGGGCTTGTTTAATTTCTTTCTTGGCTTTGCACAAGCGTTGATTCCATAATCTGCTTTCTGTAATCTATTATTGTACATGTCCTAATAAGCTTAGCAAAAGCTACTCCCAAGCAGCAAAACCAAACAAGAAAAACGTTACCGACCATATCTATTCGGAGAGAAAAAAAACATGGCAAATGCTCTACTTTCAGGATAGTGTTCGTGGTGTATTATTATTCCAGATCAAGAAACGGCGAACACAAATTTGTCTTTTCTTTTTCGCCTACGCGCAAAACACAATACCACAACCTTTTCCAGTACGCAGACCCGGGCGGACACACCGCAGAGCAGAGGCGTCCATCTGCCCAAAGCAAAACGAAAGCATATCTCCCCATCTTTTTCTTTTCCGATCCAGCTTTAAGTACGCATCTAGCCAAAGAGACGGGGCAGTTTGCTTGCCCCAGCAGGAGTGGTGCCTTTCACGAGACCAGGCGCAGCAGCCCGTTCACCTAACAATTATGCAATCAACTGAGGCATCGTCGGCTTGCTAGTGCTTGCTGATGAGTCGCCGTGGTGCGCTCCGGCGAGGATTGCATCAAGCCCTGAGGCTCGCCGATCGAGCTCGATCTCTTCTCTCCTCCTCCTGCATTGGAATCGGAAACCTCCGTGTGCTGCGTCATGTATGTGTGTGTCTGTAACTGTTGACCTCCAGAAAGCTCCCGGCCGGCCGTGTCCTGATTGGCCAAAGGCAAAGGCGCGCGGCCTCGACAGAGATTGACGATGAGGTGTAGGCAACCACACCGGGAAAGCTGACGAGCGAGAAGCGGCGTGAATGCTCGGAGCCGTGCGTGTCCTGCACTGCAATGCAAGTAGCGCTGAGTTTATCTCTCTGTCTCGCGGCTTCGATTCTCCTCCGTGACGACCTCGATCGCCGGCACTGGCCGGCCGGCGAATCGTGCCGTGTTCTCGCAGGCCATTACTTGTTATTGGTTGGTATTGGGGCCGCGTAGTAGTACGTGCGAGACTGCGAGTGCATGCATGGGGTTGGGTGTTTATCTAATCACGCTGTGAATCTGATGCGGTTGATAGATAGGAACTGAGCTGAAGGCTGAAGCTGATGCTGATGGCCGGGAGTGTTTGCTTCGCGTTGGGGATTGTGATTCTTGCAGCAGGCAGCTCGATCAACATGATGGGCCTGCTTAACTGGCCAACCACAGTACTGTACTACTGTTGCTAGTGCAGACCACCCAAACATTCTTTAAATCCGTCTGATAAGCATACATATTATATGCGCAATTAGTGCACGTCTTTAGAAGATGTAGAAGGATTGTAGAGGAATAGTATGCTTTGTTGTGGATAATTATGGCAGCTGCGCAAATCAAATACATGTAATAGAATAAACTGAAACTGAAGGGCAATCGCTGGGGAGCATTTAGTAGGACAGATTCAGATAAACGGACAAGGATCAACTGCGCAAATCAAATGACTTAGATAAACTCAAACTGGAGGGCAATCGCTGGGAAGCATTTTTATAGGACGGATTCAGATAAACAGACAAGGATCAAGTACGTTTCCTGACAGCAGGGAGGTTTTAAGGGCTATCTCCTTGCGGTTACTGAGCAGATGCTGACGGGAGTTTGCTTTGTGATTCTGTGGGTAGCTTGATCAACATAGTGGCCCTTAACTGGCCAACCAGAACTGTTGCTAGTGCAGCCCACCGAAACCTTCTTTAGTTTGCTGGAATCCGTCTCAAGTTGGCATATTATATGTGCAATTAGTGCACGCCTTTAGAAAATGAGGTAGGATTGTGGGGAAGAAGATTATGCCTTATGGATAATCCTGCAACTGCGCAAAAGAAATGACTTAGATAAACTCAAACTGGAGGGCAATGGTTGGGAAGCATTTTTATACGACGGATTCAGATAAACAGACAAGGATCAAGTACGTTTCCTGAAGGCAGGGAGGTTTTATTATAGACTCTCTGTCCACCGTAAAGTCCTAGCTAGGGATCGTTCAAGTACTATATCCTTAGTTACTAAATGTTGGTTGGGTTGGGGCTTATCTCATTAAAATAAAATTAAGATAGAGAGACTTTGAGGCTAGAGATAAACATAAACTACATCACCTGACACACTACTGACGATAGCTAGTCGTTGATGATTTTTTTTAAAATGGATAGTGGTTCATGAATTGATGGTTCACCTACAAATAAATATATTTCCAAAAATAGTTAACATTTTGCCCCACGAATACCATAACATTTGGTCCTGACATGCCGATCCAATCGTGACGTTCTCCTCCATCTTCTGCATATCCCTGGGAACATAAAGCTTGGACAGCGTACACACACTATCCACTGAACCGGTGATATTGCAGCCATGCATATGGACCGGGTCAATCCACTGGCTTGTCGACATTTTTACCAGAAATCATAGCGGCCCAGAGATTTCAGACAGGGCTCTATGCTTTGAGGCACGTCTACTGTCAACGTGCATGGTCAGTGCAGAGTGTGTAGAAGTGACTACTGACGGGTACACTCACGAGGAGTCCAGGTTGATACACTGATGGCAAACAATGCCTGACTCCTCACTCACAAGTTCACTCACAAATCAGCCTAGTGGATATACATATACTAATGGCGAACAACGCGTGGTTGTGCCGCTGGTCATGATTGGAATTCGTACCCTTGGTGTAGAATGCAGGCCACTGAGACCCAACTATCCTACTCGAAAACGAGACTGAGAGCAGAGATGTATCCTTCGAACGTCCTTGAGAGCAGAGGATTCGAATCCGCCGCCAAGTGACCAATTGTGCCGCTGCCACTAGACCAAACAGTGTCCTCAATCCATTTGTCCTAATCACACATACAGATCGAACATGTATGATGTTGCAAGTTGATAATTGTGGGGTCTATTGTGGCCATGCATGAAGCCAGAGGGGTCATGTAATGGAAGTCTGTCTATGCTTAATGCTTGGAGAAGTTTCTATCTGCTTGCCGTCGGCGACTAACTGAACATTATATTCATGATCCTTATCAATCCAGCCGATCACTGAAGACATGGGAGCAAGAGCACAGTTCACCCTTACTTGATAAGACTCCAGTGTGTTATATACAATCGGATCACTTTGAATTTACAACAATTTACAAGTTATAACTCAATAATACTCCACTCTACTACATACGTCTAATCATTTTGAATTTACAACTATTTATGATTTTATTATTCTATTTAAAATGATGTCTTGGACTTATTATTAACCTTTTGTTTATTGGTGGAACCTGAAATTTAAATTTGAAAACAGAAAACATCATGCTTTATGTTAACATTTTAAAAATTGATCATATACAGTTTCAAACATATAATAGACAAAATAGACAATGCTAGACTGCAATGGTACTGTGTTATATCAAAGCAAAAGGAACGGTGAATGCAGTATCAAAATGTATGAATTAACATAAACTTTCCAAACCAAAACACAATGTAGCAGAGGCCCTCTCTGTTCTGTACAGCTCAACACTGTGTGACTCTTTACAGTAAGAGAATTGCTGCTGCTGTTCAAACTTATAACATTGGGTTGACATTATTCTATCATGATAGATGCTCCGCATGCCCTGACTTATTGGGGCATTCAGTTTGCAAAAGATCAAATTATCACCAAATGAATCAGACTATATTTCATCAACTGTTAGTCTGTTACAGTTACAGGTTTACTCTTATAATCACATGCCGTGGATTACCTGAAAGGGATTTAATTCACTTTTAGGCCAGTGAGACCCATTCATCCTAATCGAAAAGGAGACTGAGGGCAGAGGCGTCTCCTTCGAGTGTCCTTTGCTAAGGCAGGATTTGAAACTGGATGGCAAGCTCGCCAACTAACCATGCTGCTGCCACTAGATCAAAGAGTTTCCTCAATCCACTTGTCCTAATCACACATACATATAGGCCTGCTAATGGGTCAAAACCTGCTCCCAAACCCACCCCGCCCCATTGCTAGCTAGTTGTATGTGCCAACCCAACCCAACCCAAAAAATCTAGCTAGTGAACCCGCCCCGCCCCAACCCATTAGATACATTTGCACCCTAAGGTCAACGCCCATGGAATACCCATGGGTTTTAGTTTTGGGTCTTACTCTTGAAGTGGGGCCCACATATTAGATCTATCACCATACTTTGTAGAAAGTTGATGATTATGATCTTGAGCATTGCCAACAAATTTCAGTCAATTTGGCTAAAATTTTATAGTGTGAACGCGAGGTTTTAGATTTAGGGTCCGACTGCTGACGTGGGGCCCACCTCTAGGTCTAGTCACGCTACTTTGCACAAAGTTGCTGCTTATCATACCGAGTCATCTCCAAAAATTTCAGTCAATTTTACTAAAATTTTATAGTGTGAACGCAAGATTTTAATTTTAGGGTCCGACTCCTGACGTGGGGCCCACGTCTAGATCTAGTCACGCTACTTTGCACAAAGTTGCTGTTTATCATACCGAGTCATCTCCAAAAATTTCAGTCAATTTTGCTAAAATTTTAGAGTGTGAACGCGGGATTTTAATTTTAGGGTCCGACTCCTGACGTGGGGGCCACGTCTAGATCTAGTTACGCTACTTTGCACAAAATTGCTGCTTATCATACCGAGTCATCTCCAAAAATTTCAGTCAATTTTGCTAAAATTTTATAGTGTGAACGCGAGATTTTAATTTTAGGGTCCGACTCCTGACGTGGGACCCAAACATGTAAACTCCACTAAAGATACGACCCATTTTAACCCATTCCAACCCGCACCGACCCGCATTTACACTAGACCCACCCCACCCCGCCCCACTCATTAATACAACCCATTTTAACCCATCCAAACACAACCCATATTAAAACCCAACCCATAAAATCCGCTAGGACCCGACCCATTAGCAGGCCTACATACATATCGAACGTGTATGATGTTGCAAGTTGATCATTGTGAAGTTTGTTGTGGCCATGCATGAAGCCAAAGGGATCATGCAATGGAAGTTTGTCTAAGCTTACAGACGTCTCTCTGCTCGCCGTTGTCGACTAACTGAATATGTATGCATGATCCCTATCAATTCAGCGATCACTGAAGAAATGAGAGTAACAACACAGTGCGCCATTGATAAGACTTTATTTATCTCTCACTAAAACACCACTGTCCTGCATATGTCGAACCACTTTGAATTTACAACTACTACTTTGTTCCAAATTGTAGGTCGCTTTAGCATTTCTATATACATTCATTTTTCGATGCATCTATATATATAAACTATGTCTAGATGTATGATAAAATAAATGTATCTAGAAAAGCTAAAACAACCTGCAATTTAGAATGGAGGTAGTGTTTATGATTTTATCATTACACTTAAAATGATGTATTGTGCCTATTATTGAGATTTATTTATTGGTGTAGCCAGAAAATTACATTTGAAAACCAAAAAAAACATCATGTATTATGATAACATTTACAAAAAGATTATCCTATATAGAGAGAATCTTACTAGTTTCAAACATATAATAGTCCAACTAGACAATGCTAGACTACCCTGGTATTGTGTCAAATCAAAAGAACGGCGAGTGCAGTATAAAAACTGTATGAAAATTAAGGCCCTCGCTATTATGTACAAGTCAATACTGGGGTGAGACTTTACAGCATGAGAATTGCTGCTGCTGTTCAAACTTGTAGCATTTAGTTATTTACATAGTGTTTAACGACTTTTTGAGGCATTCAGTTTGCAAAAGATCAGAATCTCACCAAATGAATCAGGCCATATTTCACCAACTGTTATTCAGTTACAGGTTTTAGCACTATGCTGTGGGTGATCTGAAAGAGATCAGTGGACCTGCAGAGAGAGGGGAATGCAATTTTTCATCTCGTAAGCAAAGCAAAAGAAATACCAAGAGACAAAAAGAAAGAAAAAAAGAAAGAAAGAAAGGTTAACCTGAAATAATATAGGATTATTACATTCAAGTGATGCCATTGAGAAACATGGCAAGATATATTGCTGCTGAAGACATCAGAAATATTTACTAGAACAGGACCAACATCCATGTCAGAAGTATAGAGAATCCAGTGCCAGTGGTTAACTGACAACTGTTAAGGGCCCTGTTTAGTTCCCACATGCATGGAGCATCAAATCTCTCTTCAAACTTCACTATCCACCTATCACATCAAATCTCTCCTCATGCATGGAGCACTAAATGTAGGCAAATGAAAAACTAAGTACATGATTTTATGTACACGACGAGACGAATCTTTTGAACCTAATTAGGTCGTAATAGGACAACGATTACGGCAAACAACCCCGGCCTTTAGTCCCAAGCAAGGTGAAACCCAAAGACAGAAATTAGAGTTAGGGAAAAAAACACACCCAAGATCCTGGCTCGAACTTTATGCAGGCAACGCGGTACAATAAATCGAACATGACAGGTCAAATGTCCCTGAACCCAGGTAACCAACCGAAATATATGAGGGTCATTGGTATGAGAACCTTCTTGATGGTTTGGTACATCATGCATCATGGTATCATCCTACAGATTTTACTCAGATGACACAAATACTTGTTTTTATACTAAGTACTATATGCTCATGAGTCATGAGTCCGAGGAATGAGGTGTTAATGGATATTCCTCAAACCAAACACCCCATAGAAACATTGAAGAAAACATAAAACAGAGACATTATGTGAACAGATGAATAGAAGATGTTGAAACTGGAAATGAATCTTATCATCTCTGGGCTAGTTTTCAGTACAGGCAACACATTACAAATGTTCTAGTCATCGTCACAGAAAGATAATGTAGAATGGAAATTTAAATCTAACCCCAAAAGTGAAGCTCATCCAATGTAGACTCCAATTGAACTACTCTAAATCATACCAGTAATCATCTTGGTTGCAAACACATAGCAACCTTTGCAGCATGTCTGATTAACTATGGCATGAACACACTTCCACAACTGCAGGTTCTGCTCAGCCTTCCAGGTACTACCATTCTCTCATTCTTAGTGCTCCTGCCATCGACGCACTAATGACTCTTGGTGCCCATGTTAGAGTCCATTGGATCAACCGCTGGCATTGCACCACCAGCATCCATGGGCGCAATTGCTGCCTCCTCTCCTGACACTACCCTTGGTATTGCACCTCCAGCATCCATGGGAGCAATTGCTGCCTCCTCTCCTGACACTACCCCTCCTGGCATTGCACCTCCATCCACGGGAGCAATTGCTGCCTCCTGTCCTGACACTACCCCTCCTGGCATTGCACCTCCAGCATCCATGGGAGCAATTGCTGCCTCCTCTCCAGACACTAGCACACATCCAGCATCTGTAGGCTGAGCATCCATCTCCTCAACCATACGTCCATTTTGAGTTTCTTCTTTCTTCCCTGATGCCAGATCCTCATCTTTTTCAGACATCCCTTCTGTCAAGTCCCTAGATATCTCAACTGCAGTTTCCGCAACCCCAGTTTCAGAAGTGACTTTTCTTGGCCTCCCACGCCCTCTCTTGATCCCCGATGTGGTAAGCCCGGTTTCTGTAGACTTCCCTGCCAATGGATTCTTTCTTGGCCTCCCAGGCCCCCTCTTCTCCACCAATCCTGCAACTCCTGTTTCTGTTGTTTCAGTTTCCAATGGCCTCTTTCTAGGTCGCCCACGGCCTCTCTTCTCCGTCAAAGAAGGACCACGGGATTGCAAACTCATAACCTCAACTTCACTCTGCACAGCCCCATCTTGGCCTGTAGCTTGTGCGGGCACAGCTTCATGTTGACTCTCAGGTATCTGTGCAGCTTTGAAATGCCCATTTTCCAATGTCTTCTCCTTTCTCGGCCTCCCAGGCCCTCTCTTAATCAATGGAGCATCCCCAGACTGCACCACAGATTCAGGTTGCATCTTCTCCTTTGAAGGTCGGCCACGCTTTCTCTTCCCAGCAACCACAACTTTAGGAGGGCGGCCTCGTCCCCGCTTCACACCAACCACACTGTTACTACTCACAGACACTGCTCCCAGCAGTTGTGAAGCAACAGGGTATGGATTCTTGGGCGGACGTCCACGCCCCCGCTTGACCCCAGATGCTTTGCAGCATGTCTGATTAACTATGGCATGAACACACTTCCACAACTGCAGGTTCTGCTCAGCCTTCCAGGTACTACCATTCTCTCATTCTTAGTGCTCCTGCCATCGACGCACTAATGACTCTTGGTGCCCATGTTAGAGTCCATTGGATCAACCGCTGGCATTGCACCACCAGCATCCATGGGCGCAATTGCTGCCTCCTCTCCTGACACTACCCCTCCTGGCATTGCACCTCCAGCATCCATGGGAGCAATTGCTGCCTCCTTTCCAGACACTAGCACACATCCAGCATCTGTAGGCTGAGCATCCATCTCCTCAACCATACGTCCATTTTGAGTTTCTTCTTTCTTCCCTGATGCCAGATCCTCATCTTTTTCAGACATCCCTTCTGTCAAGTCCCTAGATATCTCAACTGCAGTTTCCGCAACCCCAGTTTCAGAAGTGACTTTTCTTGGCCTCCCACGCCCTCTCTTGATCCCCGATGTGGTAAGCCCGGTTTCTGTAGACTTCCCTGCCAATGGATTCTTTCTTGGCCTCCCAGGCCCCCTCTTCTCCACCAATCCTGCAACTCCTGTTTCTGTTGTTTCAGTTTCCAATGGCCTCTTTCTAGGTCGCCCACGACCTCTCTTCTCCGTCAAAGGACCACAGGATTGCAAACTCATAACCTCAACTTCACTCTGCACAGCCCCATCTTGGCCTGTAGCTTGTGCGGGCACAGCTTCATGTTGACTCTCAGGTATCTCTGCAGCTTTGAAATGCCCATTTTCCAATGTCTTCTCCTTTCTCGGCCTCCCAGGCCCTCTCTTAATCAATGGCGCATCCCCAGACTGCACAACAGATTCAGGTTGCATCTTCTCCTTAGAAGGTCGGCCACGCTTTCTCTTCCCAGCAACCGCAACCTTAGGAGGGCGGCCTCGTCCCCGCTTCACACCAACCACACTGTTACTACTCACAGACACTACTCCCAGCAGTTGCGAAGCAACGGGGTAGGGATTCTTGGGCGGACGCCCCCGCCCCCGCTTGACCCCAGATGAAGGGGCTGGAGCAGTTGCTCCCAGCAGCAGTTTAGAGACAGACACCGGAACAAGGGCGTTCCTCCGTGGGCGTCCACGCCCCTGCTTCACCGCCGACTGAGGTGGCGAAGCAGAAGAAGCCAGCAGGAGAAGGGCGTTCTTCCGTGGGCGTCCACGGCCCCGCTTCACCCCAGATGGAGGCGGCAGAGCAATCGCTACCGGCGAAGCAGAGGAAGCTACCAGTGCAAGGGCGTCCTTCCGCGGGCGTCCACGCCCCCGCTTGACCCCAGATGGAGGCGGCAGAGCCATCGCTACCGGTAGCGGCGAAGCAGAGGAAGCTACCGGTACGAGGGCGTTCTTCCGCGGGCGTCCACGCCCCCGTTTCACACCAGATGGAGTCGACGGAGCAATCGTTCCCGGCAGCAGCGAAGAAGAGGAGGCCACTGGTGCAGGGGCGCTCTTCCGCGGGCGCCCAGGCCCCCGCTTGAGCCCAGATGGAAGCGGCGGGGCAGAGGAAGCCACCGGGACAGGGGCGTTCTTCCTTGGGCGTCCAGGCCCTCGCTTGGGCCCCAGAGAGACCGGAATCGGAGCGGAGGGGGCTAAATCTGCGTTCTTGCGAGGGCGCCCCCGGCCACGCTTCGGCCCCGGAGCAGCCTTGAGCTTGGGCGGGCGGCCGCGGCCTCGCTGCTGCTGCGGAGGGGGAGCTTCGGTGGAGAGGAAGAAGTTGCCAGAGGTGATGCGGAGCTGGCCCTCGGAGCTGAGGCAGCGAAGGTTGGCGGAGAGGAGCGCGTCGTGGCGAGGGTGCAGGCCGGAGAAGTGGTCGGCGATGTACCTGGAGATGGCGCCGCGGCTCGAGCCGCTCGGATCCCGCAGCTCCGTCAGCGCCTGCACAATCATCTGCGCGCGCATCCAACCCAAATCCATCGATCGAGATGCAGCAGCAAGAGGTAAATTTTTCACTCCAGCGAACCGAGGAGGGAGACGGGGGGAAGCAGCTGGGGTGGAACAGGGGGGAAAGGAGGAAGCTTACCTCCTTGTACGTCGGGAGGGGGCGGCCCGGGGAGGGCGCCGCCGACGAGGGCGACGCGGCGGCCACCCCCATTGCTCCCTTGCCTCCGCTCGCCTCCGCTTGCTGCCGCTGCTGCTGTTTCCCCTCTCCTGGATGGGAGTGGCCGAGTGGTGGGACCGAGTGGGGAGCGGTGCGGCGCGGGTGATGATGTGGACAAGGGAGGCGAAGGCGAAACGGCCGATGCCGACCAGGTGGCCCCCATCGGATCGGACGGCTCATGCTGGTCGTCGGAGGTGAATGGCGTTTCACACGGTCAAGAGAGGTGAGGTGACTGGGGAGGTTAACTTTATGCTTTATGGTATTCAGCATTTTGGTGTCACTCTAACAACCGGTTTGACTGGGACTGTGAGAGGGACGAAGCAGCCGACGGCTCGTGTAGTGTAGTGGCGAGAGGTGGATCGCCTCGGTGGCATATATGGTCAAATTTTGATGTGAAGACTACTCTATGGTTATTTGTCTAATTATATATTTGTATTAAATATCTTGGGTGATTATCTAAATGATACTTGGACACTTGGTGTTTTAATAAAACTATGCATCACTAGCATTTTAACCGACTTTTGTAATTAATTTTACTATGAAACGTATATTGCAATTCATAATCCAAGTGCATTCTTCAATGTCAGCTAGACGACGACGACAACAACAACAACATAGCCTTTTGTCCCAAGCTAGTTGGGGTAGGCTAGAGGTGAAACCCAAAAGGTATCCTTATTCTGGGGGTTGTAAAATCATTTTTTCACAAGAAACAGTAACCCTTGAAGTCATGTCAAAATGCAATCTGCCGTATGGAACTTTCACATTGAACATATTTTGTTCCAATCTGGTTGGTCAGAAGAATAACATAGTGACTGGAAAAAAAGAAATTCTTTGGGGCATCTTGCAAGATTGTGCAGTGAAATGCAGGAGTAGGATATGGATAGTGTTGACTTGCAGCGCAGACTGATGTTGTGCATGGCCATTGGAAAGAGGAAGGAAGAATGTTATAAGTAAAATAATTAAAGATAAAGGCTAGAAAAGATTAAATTATAAGCTAATAAAGGAAAAACTCCAAATTCCCACCCTCAAGTATGGACAAAGTCTGGATAACCCCCTAAATATGTTTTGGTTCAGTTTGCACCAGCAACTATCTTAATCGATCCAATGTCAGCTAGATTCAACTTATATAGAGAGAGAGTCTGCGCGGCTGAAATTATTGTAGCTGTTGCTGCACAGCCCAGTTCATCGGCTGCAACCCAAGAAGCTAGTGCGGCATAGCACCCGTTTCTTTCATTTCCACCAACACAGCGTTGGGTGCGGCTGCTATTTGGACGATGTTGATTACTGCTGTTGTTGCCTGCACTGTGCTAGCTGCAACAGCCACAGCCGCAACTAGCACTGCCAATCAGGCTGATATTTTTTTTAGCTTAAAATGAGGAGCGGGTTTAGCAAAAAGGCCACATATGGTGTCTTGTAACTTTGCTAGAATTACTTGATGGACAAACTATGGTTGTATTGATGCTAATAATAAGAGGGGTAGCAAGATACAAAAACATGATATGGCAAAGAGTCACCATATGTGAGAAAATATCCTTTCTCTTTTTTCCTAAATTCAAGGATGAGTATAGCAGTTGAATCGAGGGAGCAAAAAGTTAAGCCATCACCAATGACTATAAGGTAACCTTTTATGAGAGGGCTCATATATCCACCCAGAACTCACATGGCACATGATCAATGGAGGAACGACCCACTTTCTCTTGGGAGTTAGTCTTGTCCTTTTGCTTTTGTAACCAAAAAAAATGTCTCAGTTAAACGGTCATTCCGGTCATCATATTCAACTATGTATATTCTATACTAGAAAAGTATTGAAAATGTTTTTTCATAAAAATCTAATCGCATGTTATCAATATATATGGTCTTTGAAAACATTTTTCGTCAATGCCAATCCCAAATGAAACCTTTATTTCAGATCGGAGCATGTAAATGATTTCAGATAAGCCATATTGGCAACGTACATGGTCAGTGTAGTGTGTGAAAGTGACTACATACAAGCAACTCACAGTCTAATTAAGTTGGTGGCAAACAATGCATGACTACTCACAAGTGCACACAAAGAGTCTAGTGGATGTACAAATGGCAGACAAGGGATGCATGTACTGTCCCGCTCACCATGACTGGGATATGCACACTGAAGTGTCACACATATAGGCCGGCAAGAACCATTTGTCCTAATCGAACATAAGGTGGAAAGGAGATAATCCCCTCCATTTGTCATCCAGAAGGGAGGATTCGATTCGGGCGGGCTGGGTTGGCTGCCAAGTGCCAACACAGCTGCTGCCACTATGATGCTCCGAGAATGTCCTCATCGATGATCCATGTGTCCACCGATAAACTTGAGCCAACACAGCAGTTGCAAGTTGATCTGTGTACATTATCAGTGGCAATGTGGGGTTGGTCTGGCCGTGAAGCAAAAGAGATTATTTATGATAATATCATGGATAGTGCGTCGCTCTCTCCGTGTCTCTGCTTGGCTACGCGAGTGAACATATGCATGCATGGTCCCCCGTGCTGTGGACATCCCACCAGGCAAGCAACTGGCATGCATGAGCATGATGCGCTGGATTTGTTTTAGTAGGAAGTATAAAAACCGCATGGCCAACAGTCCAACACAATGAGGTTTGTAGGATAATCAAAAGGCAAAGTGAAAACGAAAAATCAACTGTTGGTACAAGAGGAAACTGACTTCACTTCAATGGGATAGTGTGACGGTTGGGAGCATATGAAGAATTGCCATGTGACGGCCATCAATACATTGGAAAACATGTATTTGATTCTTTAAAGTAAAAGGCTACGGGCTGCAGAAGAAACTTCCTGTCGCTTCATAAGTGGTATAGTTCCAAACACTCCTTCATTCTAAAATGTAAGTTATTTTAGCTTTCTTAGATACATAACTTTTACAGTGCACATAGATATACATTGTCTATATACGTAGCAAAATCCATATGTTTAGAAATACCAAACTGAATTACAATTTAGAACAAAGATAAATCAGATTGATTCAAACTCAAATACTACCTGTAAGCTATGACACGCTGACATAACAATACCATGTGCCCTGAGAAAATGAGACTATCATACGAGCGCCAACCGATGGTGGGCACGCAATTCTGCCATGCACGCTCAGTGCCACCCAATCAAATCATACATCTATGGCCGGTCAGAATCATGCACTCTATGCAGTGAAATATCGAGTCAAGGGTAATGCAGCAACACGCCAAGAAGAGAAACTGAAGTACTGGATTGTACACTTAAAACACAGTATCATCGCAATAATACTTAGCGAATGATTTACAGAAACGTAGCATTAATCTGAAAGCTGTCTGATCGGCCAAGCTTTCTTTGCAGATTAGCAAACAGAACACCTCCAGGGTCCAGACCTATGCGACTTAGACAATCATTGAATGGTTCGACAACTACACATAAATTGACACGACTGATTCGTGGAAACCCCTACAGCACCTCACACCGTGTTAGGTCTTTTCAGTCAGCAACCAAGAGGTTGGGTTGATCAGCCTACAAAATAACACCACACCTATGTATCCAGCTATGTACTCCACCAACCACCTGCAAAAGAACTCAGATTTAGTAACAGAAAGAGAGTTTTATTACAATTAAACTATTCAAATTTTCGGTATAACAAGGTAATCCAAATAAAAGATTTAAAGAATTGTTTTTAATACAGTAGATAACAGATACAATATCACTATTGAGACGAGGCCAAATGATAAGATGATCTGCAAATATCTTCTTAATTAGGCTATTAATCCCTCTGTCCCAAATTATTGGTCCTTACTTTTCTAGATACATAGTTTTTGCTATAGATCTAGATATACATTATGTCTAAATATATAACAAAAATCTAGACAAGTCAAAACAATCAATAATTTGAAACTGAGGGAGTAAAAGATAAAGGCACAACTAAGATCACTTCGGGAGTTCGGGTACAATACATCAGTAAATTGACAAATTGTGCTTTGTCGCTACTTGCAACATTCAATGTCTGAATGACACAGCATGTGCAAAAAACAAATTTTGTTTTAACTAAGCTTTGTTTGGGCATTTCATTGTCATTAATGATAGGTTTCTGGGGATATGTACAAGTAAAGTACTCCAAGAAAGGGCATCTAATAAATAACTGCCTTTTTCATTACAAAAGGCATGCGAGAATCACCAAAGATATTTTTGTCAAACACAGAATCACTACAGATATGGGTTTCTGAGGATCTATAGAAACAAATTAGTCCAAGGTATCTGGACGAACTGGCTTCTGCAGATCAGAAGTCAAATTGGTGCAAAATTCAGCTGGACAATGTTTACTAACTAAATGGATAACAATATCAAGCAACAATTAGGAACTCGACAGGGGAAAAAATGACACAACAATTAAAGGTTATGAAGAAGAAATAAAAGAACACATGCACAACAAAAGGCACTACAAAAACAATTGCTGTGCAACCGCATCTTGCTTTAGACTGAGAAGTATTCATGTAGGGAATTGATTAGCTTTGTTTAGTAGAGAAAGTACAAGTTCAGGCATTTTTAGGACCCCATGGTCACCCATCCAAAAAATGCATTCACATACTAAAAGTATTACCAGATAATTTGAGGAGACTCTTCCACTCCATGTGTGGGAGTATTACACTAGTTAAGCGAGACGGGAAAAGCCGGGTCT
Organism: Echinochloa crus-galli; assembly: GCA_900205405.1. NCBI lineage: Eukaryota > Viridiplantae > Streptophyta > Magnoliopsida > Poales > Poaceae > Echinochloa > Echinochloa crus-galli. The sequence goes on from OAMR01000365.1 coordinate 566,835, forward strand.
CTTGATACCATGAAAGCAATGGAGATTACAGGGAAAATAATGGATTGATTATAGCAAGCAATGCTAGTGTACATATATAGGCAAGGATGACCTGGGGTATGGGAAACACAACCATCCGACGGTGATCCTTGCCTAATCAATATCCATCTAAACAGCCCCTGAGGGGTGTGCGGCACGGCCAGAGAGGCCGGCCTGACCTGCTAGCTAAGGCCCATAGGGCCTTGCCTGACAAACTCGCTAACAGTTACTAACATGACGCTGACTAATTCCTTAAAAATTCATTGTTTTTACTACTTGATTAAAAATCATCATTCCCGAATCGCTTAATACAATCTCCTAAAGATTCTAAATCATTTTGTTCAAGTGGACAAACAATGTACGAGCACAATATGCATGAACCATATCATTCATTATTTTGATCTACATGACTACTTGCCCCATAAGTTATCTTTAGTTTCTTTTTCAGTATTCGATCAATACTAAGAGTAGCATATGGAAGTTTGATCCAATTCATAAACTACAATAATAAGTTAACAACATGGCTTTTCTTCGATAACTAACATGAACAAAGCTTTAGAGACCGTTTGGGGGTTTCAATTCAGCTGTGGAAGGCACAATGAACATTTCCAAAAATAGTCATAAAAGTATGAAATATTCCAATGTCAAATTCTCCCCTTTTATCTACCGAAACAAGACAAAAAGCATAAGCATGCAGGTATAAAAGCATAATGCATGATCCGTTACAGCATTGTCCGTTTATTTCTATATGGTATGAACGCACTTCACATGGAGATTTTAGATCGATATGGCATTTTGTGTATCACGGCTAATATTTTTTCCAGGAATTTATATTGCAGTGAATGTTCAAACAAACAAGGGCACATTCTGAATTTACCTTATAGAGTATAGACCATAGTGACATTCCATGCATATTATCAACCTTTCATCAGGCCAAATCTTAGAATGAATGGTCCATTGTCATATGGTGCTCGGAAAGTATGAAGTCTACGAGCGAATTGCATTTACACTATGCTAGCCCTAAAAATGGACATAGAGCTTAGTGGCTTACAGACCTGCCTGACCCAGATCCCGGGTTAGGCAGAGCAAGATGGACAAAGCCCAACTCCATACAAGGGCTAATCTAGAAGGACACGAAAATCCTAGTGGTCCAGGATAGGATGTCCTGCTCCACATTACGCATGACATACACACAATCGATCCTAGATAAAGAGGGAAGTAGAGTATCAATAGATTTCCCATGCAGTAGAGAGGAACTTATAAGGCATGGACCTCGCCAATGGTGTAGAATTACAATTTTCTGAATAGGGCATGCCAATGCGGAGACACTTGATAAAAAGGGGAAGAAACAAGGGCACAATTCAATACTATGATTAACAAAATGCTTCAGCAATCGTTCACTGATAGGTGCTTTCTATCTAAATGCCTTGCGAATCTAGTACGCAAGATAAGTGATTTAGTGGACCTTGTTGTTCCATTGGGGGGCAAAGAAAAAGAAAGGGTACATCGCATGCTTCTATAGTGAATATTGAGTATAGAACAGAAACAAACTATATACATGAAGTGTTTATCCCATTAAGTCGAATGAGGTGTGTGGAATAAACGGGCACTGGATCTCATTCTCCACCACAGGCTGGCCCCACGTCAAACAAAGAGAACATTAAGAGTCGACATCAAAGACAACACACTACCAAGAGGGAGGAATCACAGAATCACCATGTGGCTTATCTCAACATTATGGACGATGAAACTCCCAGCATAACTTGAACAATAAGATGAACCATAGGATGGACAGCAAAAGGTAACATCACACAAGTTGCATTTTAGTGGTTAGCCAAGACGTGGAGACAGTGGGTCTATTGTGACCCTATTCGGAAAGCAGAGGTCACACCATAATTTTCCATGTAAAAGAAGATATGTCAACAATAATAACTTTTTCATCCCTTCACAATGCTGAAAGCTGGATAGCTTTCCAACCAAACAAATATCATGCTTTCAAAATCGATTGCCTAAGCCAAGCTTGTCTATCAAGGAGAACCCAAAGCAACCCACAAGTTCAAATGAAAAAAGCCATTAAGGTTTGAACGCCCAGCACAAGCAGATCCTCCAAATGCCTAAACTACATTGCTGCCTCTTCTTAAAATGCAGCACAAAACACAAACAGCATGAGTGATGAATTTGTGTAATCCCCTATGCCAAAATCTTAAGCAATTATAGTTGTGCTAAAGATTTTTCATGTTTGATTCACTAATGTGCACACATAATTTGGATACCGCATATTAGATATCCAAACAAGTATGCATACTTGACCACTTCTTCCCAACACACTGCATCCAAATCAAATAGTGGTACTCTCTTCAGGTATTTTCATTGGAAGCAGATCTGTTTTGCCAAACTGTAAACAAAAAAGAGTACAAAAAGGTATGTTTCAAACAAAAAAGAAAGATCATGCAATTCAATTTTATACAAAGTGTACGGAAAAAAACCATGCCTACCAATGGGCCTGGATCAAAACCACGAGATGCGCAAAATGAAGAATCAACTTTCAGCATCAGTCCAATTGATTTTTGGCTGTGTTCGTGCTTGATTGGGGAAAAAAAAGAACACAACTTAAGTTTCAGACTCTGTGGCTTGAAACTATCTATGCCACTCGAGCCAATTTGGCTCATAGTATTCTTTGTTATTTATGCCAATTGGCGACTATCTTGTTAAACTCCAATTGTAAAGCCAATATCATGCTCACTGTTTTAAAAAAAATCAGCCACGTAGCCCCCAACCTAGGGGGGGGGGGGGGGGGGGGGTTAGGCAGCGCGGAGCGCCACCTAACCACCCTCATAGTGCTAGAAACACTACCTTTAGGCTTTAGTAGTCAACCATCCAAAACTAGCTTAGCCTACCACTACCAAGAACATGACGATATATCTAGTTAGTGATCTTTTCCGTGTAAGGATGGGATATTTTGCCATCAAGGATAAAGCTAAGATTGGAAATAAAAAATAACCAATACTACAAAGACAGTCCTACTCGTCAAGTAGAATAATCAAAACATGCATTAAAAATCATGAAACAAACAATATACTAATTTGCAATGGAACACATAAATGTTGTAGCTAAACCAAACATATGCTATCATGTAAATGATTTGTAAAAATGTGCCAATCCTGCAGGGCAAGAAAAAAATGGGCAAGTTTACAGTAGAGACTAGAACTAGGATGGCAAAGAAACCAAACTACAAACACAATTGTACATGCCAACCAACTAAATTTATGCATAATGTTGCGACTTAAACCAATGTTAAACTCATGATAAATAAACATGGAACCCAATTAATCCAAGGCAAGCTGCAGTCAGGAATCACACCTACTGTACACACTAAAAATGTGATACAGTAACTTGAGCTCATTACTTACAAAACAAACACCCACCCTCGAGCATCAGGCATATGTATCAACACGTTACACGCCAACGGCCTATTTTACAAGGACAGGAAGAAGGAGCCAAACAATTCAACTTTTAAAGCAGAAAATAAAAGGCAAGATAATTCTCAAAAAGATACCAGATAAACACACTATCCCTACGGAGAACTGAAAATATGGCCAATAACCTGCTTGAGAAATTGGTAGAAAACCATTCATTTTTTCTTCAGACAAATACCATGCTACAAACAATGGAGGGCAAATGTTACAAATGCAATGGCATAGCCTAACTTGTTTGAAAACAAAAAACATGGCATAGCCTAACTTATAATGAAAATGCCGAATTCAGACTTCCTTGAAAAGAAAATAGGCTACTTAGTATTGAGGCTAGAAGCGAAAGAAACTAAATCGCCAATGCAATCATACTTCATGGCATCAGTAAATCAAACAAGCATGGTGAATTGGATAACTAAATCCCACTAATTAAAGGAGCATGCTAATTTCCGATGAAAGTTTAACGGAATTTGCACCTCAATCCACTGGTAAACTGACGATAAGCAGAAAATGAAACCAACTGTGTCTACAGAATGTAAACAAGGAAATCGCTCCCTCTCACAAATGATAGAGAACAGTAAAGTCTGTACCCAGGCTAAGGCCCAAGGCCTTTGATGGCATCGATGAGCAGGCCATAGACCTCTTTCTCCAGATCATGCCGGCGCATCTGCAAGCGCATATCCGCCTCAAGCTGTCGCCTCCACTTGGCTTCAGCCACACTAGCCTCCCGTGACCCAAGCACTGCCAGCCCCTTGTCCAGCGACACCCCTGACAGGCCCTGCCCGTTCGACTTCCAGTACTCACCAAGCACCTCCTTGACCATAGGGAGCCTCACGGCCCCCTCCTTATCCCCAGCAGCGAATCCCCCGTCGGCGTCATCCTCCTCGGCCTCCTCAGCCTCCACGTCGTCGTTCTCACGACGCGCGAGCTCGGCGCCCCAGAGCGCCGCGCACAGGTCGCGCACCCTGCGGTCGTGCGCGGTGCTGGAGTCGCTCGGCACGGAGTGCTGGAACTTGCTCTTGAGGCGCTTGAGCTTGTAGTACATCTTGGCCTGGTCCAGGTGCGGGGAGAGGGAGTCCCTGATGGACTCGAACAGGTCGGGCATGTCCGGGAGCCGCGGCGCGACGCCGGTGCGGTCCTTGAAGGCGGCCGCGCCCGTGAGCAGCGCGACCTCGTCGGACTCGGTCCAGAGCTTGGAGACGGCGCCCGCGCTGCCGCGGCCGCCGCCGCCGCCGGACGAGGCGGCGGAGACCATGGCCGTGGCGAGCGTGGCGTTGTCCGGGATGTAGCGCGGCTTGGGCCTGCGGTCGCTCTTGCGGGAGGGCGCGGGCGCGGCGCAGGCGGGCTCCGCGGCGCGCTCGCGGCGGGAGCTAGGGTTAGGGTTCGGGAGCGGCGGCGGTCGCGGGAGCGCGCGCGGGACTTGGAGCGGGAGGTGCGCTTCCTGGAGCGCGGGTGGAGGTGCGGAGGCGCGCGGCGGGAGCGGCGGCGGCGGCGGCGGCCTCGTCCATGGCGGGCGGGGACGCCGCTTGGAGGGCATCGGCGGCGGGGGCGAGGAGGGCTCTGGACGCGGGCGATTCGAATTTCGGTGGGGGGAATTGGGGGAGGAATGAAACGGGGGAAGCCGAGGCGGCGAGGCGGAAGGGGACGCGGGGTGGAGTGGGGAGCGCCGCGGCGCAGGCTGCTGCCCTCGGGAGTCGGGAAGGGAGCGGAGCGCGGCGCGGCGTGCCGTGCGTGCCGCGTCGCCGAGGGACGGGACCCGTTTGCCTTGCCGAGCTACAGCTGCGAGCCTGAAACGGACAAGGGCTACGGTTTCCTCTCGTGGCGGTTCTCGCGACCCCGGCGCCGTGTCCACCGTGCCGCACGCCCTCCGGTTCCGGAGTCTGGCACCGAACGCGAGGGCCCACGGGAACGCGCCCCCCGCCCTCCGGTTCCGGAGTCTGGTCAGCCTGCGCTCCGGGCGTGAGTTCAGTTCAGTGGCACGCACGGCGCGGCGGTCAGGAAAAGGAGTCCGATCTGTTGGGTTGAACTTGAACCGAACGCAGTTGAGGATGACGCAGCCTGCAAAAGCGCGGGCGCACGGCAGAAAGACGGATGCTGAGGATCAGACAGCGCCGGCGGCGGAGGCGTGTTACGGAATCCACGACGACGATGATCCTTGTCCCTCGAGGTGTTTGTTGGGTGAATAGCTGTCGTGCAGCGGCCGCCAAGACTTTCCGGCGACTTTGAGCTACACCGGCGCGACTTTGAGTCGTAGGCTCGTAGCAGTGCATCATCCGGACGAATTCTTAGCCGCGCCGGGTGCCATCGCGTTCAAGAATAGTGACCCTAGTGTCTGTCGCTTACGCCGCGCTGCAGGATTATCCACCACGGAACCACCACCGCTGGCCGCCACGCATCAGCTGGGCATAAACCAGAGATCGATGGACGCTTGATCCAGCTTTATCTTTACATCCCACCTGACGCGAGTGGACGCCACTGCGCCAACGATGTCCACCACCGCTGCCGCCGCTGCCGGCGCGGCCACGTACGACCGCCGCCGCGAGCTGCAGGTGTTCGACGACACCAAGGCGGGCGTCAAGGGCCTCGTCGACGCCGGCGTCACCGCCATCCCGGCCATCTTCCACCACCCGCCGGACACCCTGCAGGAGCTGCTGGTCACCGCCACACCGTCGACCGACGCGGCGGCTGCCATCCCGGTCGTGGACCTGTCCGGCGCAACGCGGGAGGAGGTGGTGGCGCGGGTGCGGCGCGCGGCCGAGACCACGGGGTTCTTCCAGGTGGTCAACCACGGCGTGCCCGGCGAGCTCATGGCCGGCGTCCTCTCCGGGGTGAGGCTGTTCAACGAGGGCCCCGCGGAGGCCAAGCGACGGCTGTACACTAGGGATTACGTCTCTAAGGTGAGGTTCAGCTCCAACTTCGATCTCTTCCAGTCCAGCGCGGCCAACTGGCGCGACACTCTTTTCTGCGACCTCGCGCCGGACCCGCCGCGGCCGGAGGAGCTGCCGGAGCCCATGAGGTACGGACACACGCTACAGCACGCATGATTCGATCCATGGCAAAAAAAATTAGCTCATCTCGATTCATAACAACAAACAAAACAGGCACGTGACGCTGGAGTATGGCGATGCGGTGACGAAGCTGGCGCTGCGGCTGTTCGAGCTGCTGTCGGAGGCGCTCGGGTTGAGCAGCGACCACCTGCGTGAGATGGGGTGCGCGCAGAGCCTGAACGTGGTGAGCCACTACTACCCGCCGTGCCCGGAGCCGCACCTCACCCTCGGCACCAGCAGCCACACCGACCCGGGCTTCCTCACCGTACTCCTCCAAGATGGCATGGGCGGCCTGCAGGCGCTCCTTGACTGCGGCGGCGGGCGCCGGTGCTGGGTCGACGTCCCTCCCATGCCCGGCGCCCTCATCGTCAACATCGGCGACCTCCTTCAGGCACGCACATCAGCTCGCTACTTTCCTTCTTAATCCTTACCAGTTTAGTCGATTTGAGTGTGAATTATTATTGTACGCACAAATCCATCGTTGATTGCTGTTGCTCCCATGTCTGTGTCGCGCAGCTCGTGAGCAACGACAGGTTCAGGAGCGTGGAGCACCGGGTGCTGGCGAACAGGAGCAGGGACACGGCAAGGGTCTCGGTGGCGTGCTTCTTCAACACGGACGTGAAAGGATCGACGAGGCTGTATGGCCCCATCACGGAGGGCAGCGACGACCCGCCGCTCTACAGGAGCGTCACGGCCCGAGAGTTCATCGCGCGCTTCCGCAGCAAGGGCCTTGAAGGCCGCCCGCTCGACGACTTCAGGTTGCAGAACTAGCGTACTCCTAGACGTGCTTTGTACTAGTGCTTTGTGCGTGTGGATGCAGCGGCCACTCTTCTCACATGAATAGTTGGAGTTAGTGAACAATGCATTGATGTAAAATAGGAAAACCTGCACATGCGAACAGGATCCAAATAATGAAAGTAATTAGCAATGATATGGGAATCTGTATTCGTTTTTTTGGCAATCGAGATATCTCCTCTATGCGTCCTCCTCCTTGAACGAGGACCTCCTCTTCGCCGGCGACGACAACATCTCCGGGAACTTCGGTTTAGGTTAGGGTTGACGAGGGGATTATTAGGTGCAAGATGTAGAGGGATGGTCGGGGGAGGTTGGATGACTCACGGTGGTGGTGGGCGTTGGATGAGACGGTGAGGCGACAGCGGTGGCGCTCGCCAAGTGGTGGATGGCGATTGGGCCAGCACTACAAGGAACTATTTAATCTCCGACGGAATCCTGACGGCAGTTTCAGAAAACGTCACTATTTTGCCTTGAGCCAAGATAAGCCCAGAGAAACCCAGAAAATTGTGACGAAATCCTGCCGACGGTTTCAGGAACGTTAGCATTTTGCTCTAAGCCCATATAACTGTGACATTTTTTTCAATTCTGTCACGGTTCGGCCCAAAACACTGCGACGTTTATATGACGGACATTAAAAAAAGTCATTTCCATATGAAAATAACTTGCAATATGGGAGGTTTGAACCTTGTTCTTGAGTTTCATAAAAAAACATCCTACCACAACACCATGCATTATTAGGTTCTACTTGTATTAGTAACAAATTTTATTTATTGCAAACAAATACAACCACGTCACATGAACCATCTGAACATGTCACCCAACCGCCTTCGCACGATCAACAAATAAAAATTAGTCATATTTATGAACGAAGAAAAATGAAAAATTGAAAAAAAAACTAGGCAAAACATGGTTCAAACTGAAGCCCTCAATCACCAAACCACAGCACCTTACCACTAGGCTACTTTGCAACTATTGCTTTGTCTTACATTTGTATTTTCTTTATCTAAACCTAACCACAAGAGTACTGGGCCGCGCCCTTGCTGGGCTCGCTCGCGCTGCTCTGCGCGCTTGCTGGGCCGCTCGGACGCTCGCCTGCTGGGCCGGCCGCTCGCTCGCGCGGCGCTGGTCGCCAAAAGAGTAAAAAGGAGAGGACTGGGGTTTCGAACCCGTGACACCTTATAGGACAAGGCAACGCCTTCTACCACTGCACTGCTTCATCGGATGCGATAGTTTCACGATAGCTTCATACTTTGATCAGTGGAGATTCGGGACCACGTGGCAGCATTGGGATGGTCGAGTTCCTTCGTTGGGACCACGTGGCGCGCGGTAAGCTCGTTTCCCGTCGTTTTTTCTTTTTGATCTACAATTAAATATTAAAACTGGTGTTTCTCGGTCATAGTAACTTCAAATTCATTGGTTCTTTTTTTCTGATTTTTTGTAAAATCATGACCTTTCATGTAATATCGTTCGTTTGCATATTAATTGCTATTTCATTTATCTTTTGTATATAGCTTCTTTTCTTGTACCGAAAGAGAATAAATAGAAGATATTTTTGCATAATAAATGGTAACATAACTTCATATTTTCTAATATTATGATAAACATAAGGTTGTAGCTAAGTTTGAGATGCATACGACTTTAAAAATGTAAATCACCACTCAAATCTTAAAGTTTGTGTTGAGTTATTAGAAACTATGTCACGGGTGTGCCCATTTATGAGCAGTGTATGTTGTCACTTTGTTGAAACCACTTAAATTTTTTATGGCAATATTGTGGACCAAAAACACGTTGTTACGCTAATTTGTAGAATTTTCTGACCAAATTTAGATATTATTGTAATTATTATGTTGTACTTTTGAGATAAAAGTTTGAATGTTCGTTATAACTCAAATTGAATTTATCATCAATCTCCTAAACATGGCCTAGAATAAACATAGAATTCTAAATATGTTTTTTTAAAAATTTCCAGTTTTATTGGAGGTACACATAGGTCAACCTGAAAATACTTTTGATAATCATCTAGAAATTCATTTAACATATGAGAAATTGCAAATCTATTCCAAAAATTCTGAAACTCCTAAATTGTAACTTATATGGTGTATGTTACATTTCAAAAGTATATTTGATATTTAAGAAATTTTAGTTTATAGGTTTACTTCACAAAGTGCATTGAATGGAAATAAAAAGAAAAACCTTAAGTAGTGCAGTGGGCTGCGACAAGCATGTTTTCAGCCCATCTAACTATTTGGCCCATCAGAGGACATCATTTTGAGCCAATGGATCGAAATTTGGACGGCTTAGATTATCCACGAATCGAATAAATACACCTCCCGGCAAACCCTACCTCTCATTTTCTCCTCTCCGCCCACCACCGCACGCTCGCTCTCCCCCCGCGCCGCATCCCGCCCGTCCAGGATTAATCTGGTTATAAAACCGATCTAATCTACTCCAAAGATGACGGGATTGATCAGTGATCTTGACAAGAATAACATCATCACCGCGACGCTGGAAGAGCTCACGGACGAGGAGCGGAAGCGGTATCTGATTGCTGAGGAGCACTTCAAGGTGCAATTCTTGAAGGGGTTCAAGAAGGATAGTGGAGGCTTCGTCAAGAGAGTTGAGGAGTTCGTTATGCCGGCTTTCAAGCTATCAGACGACAAGGTTGAAGAACTTCCTAAGGTAACCGGTGAATCCTCATCCTCTGATTTCATGCAACAAGTGACTCATATGATGGATGAAAAATTAAAAGCTGCACACGCCGCTACTAGTGAGTTACTTGTTAGTATGGTTAGTAATCTTGATAAAAATAAAAGTGCTGTAGAAACAGATCCTAGTACGTCAGGCATACCAGAAAACGTTATAGATCCAAATTTACGCATGCCGGCGAATTACTATGCAGGACAGCCACCTCATCCTTGTTCGGTCCACGAACCGGTCAGACCGGTTTACGCAACCAGTCCGACCGGTTTGGCTACTTCAGTTGGTCAGACCGGTTCCATGGGTGTTGGTGCAACAAATGCGATGGTTTTAGCTAATTCAGCTGCTTCTGGTTCTGTTTTTACACCTCCTATTACTACTGTTGTGGGAAGCTCACCCAATGGATCTAGCACTTCTTCTAGGCCGATTCCAAACGCTTCTCAAGGTTCAACACTTAATACATCTCGTTATATGAATAGTGCAAGCTATCAAGCCGATTTCTCTAAGTTCAAAGAGGATCTGGCTAATACAATTAAAACTAAACTTGGGATTGATTTAGGTAAGCCCCTGGACCGACCTAGGACTTTCAAGCCCAAGCGTCCGGAAGTGGGTACTTGGAAGGTGAATGAACCCAAAGTGAAAGGTACGGTTCTGAAGCAAGGGCCTACTTTTTCTCAGCTCCTGAACAAGCCACCTCATCTTGGTTCGGTCCACGAACCGGTCAGACCGATTTACACAACCGGTCAGACCGGTTTGACCACTTCAGTTGGTCAGACTGGTTCCATGGGTGTTGGTGCAACGAATGCGATGGTTTTAGCTAATTCAGCTGCTTCTGGTTCTGTTTTTACACCTCCTATTACTACTGTTGTGGGAAGCTCACCCAATGGATCTGGCACTTCGTCTAGGCCGATTGCAAATGCTTCTCAAGGTTCAACGCTTACTACATCTCGTTATACATCTAGTGCAAGCTATCAAGCCGATTTCTCTAAATTCAAAGAGGATCTGGCTAATACAACTAAACTAAACTTGGAATTGATTTGAGTAATTCACGCTCGTATCAAAAACCATATCCTCCTGAGTTTGATTTAGTTCCTTATCCCAATGGTTGACGTGTTCCTGAGTTTGTTAAATTCAATGGTGAAGATAATCGTACTACTTGGGAGCATGTTAGTCAATACATTTTACAGTTAGGAGAAGCAAGTTTCTATGAACCATTGCGCATTCGTTTATTCTCATTAACTTTGACTGGAACTGCTTTCTCCTGGTTTTCTTCGCTTGCTCCTAATTCTATTCAAACTTGGACTCAATTGGAATTAACACATCAAGGCCCGGGGGCAAGAAAGTTCCTTAGAAGAAAATCGGTCCACTGATCAGGCGAAACCGGTCAGACCGGTTTCCCAAACCGGTCAGACCGATTTGCCCCTAGACCTACCTAAGACTTTCAAGCCCAAGCGTCCGGAAGTGGGTACTTGGAAGGTGAATGAACCCAAAGTGATAGGTACGGTTCTGAAGGAAGGGCCTACTTTTTCTCAGCTCCTGAACAAGTACACAAAGGCCGTTCAAGGTGATCGGCAATGAAGATCATGAGTTTAGAACTTAAGTTAAAAAATTCAAGAGAATCTGCTAAACCTCATCGTTCCAATGTGTATATTGTTGATAATGATTCTGATAGTTCGGATGATGAAAGTAAAGAAACCCCCCGCGTCAAATTCTCCATATCCATCATGGGAACAAGGAATGTGGATGCAATGCTTTCCTATGCCACAACCACCTCAAGATTACATGAGGGAAGGTCCCAGGACTTCAGTACATGACCGATTGAGCTCATACCAATCAGGTCTGGCGTCTGCTCCAAAAGCGGTCAGACCGGTTTCAAACCGGCCAGACCGGTTTCGGTCTGAACAAAGACAATTTGCTCCTTCCAAGCAAGAGTACCATTGCAAGGAGAAGAAGGAGGATGTACAGCCCACAGTTGATCCAAATCAAGCCAAGGCCACTGGATTTGTAACAATTGGTAAAATTCCGGTGGATGTGCAAAATTCAACCAAAAAGACGATATTTATTGGAGATTCGGCTCTTGATCCAATTCAAAAGCCGATCGTGGCTAATGATCATGAGGCTAGCAGTAGCAAGGGTCCTAAAAAGGTTTTCCAACCAAGGTGGTGTCCTTCCGGGCTAACTCATACACAAAAAAGGAAGTTGCAACGCCTGCGAAACAAAGAAAAAAGGGAACAGGAAACTGAAAAGCTGAGGGATGAATAGTTCAACAGATACAGGCCTATGATTCCTCAGACCAAGACATGACATCGGTGCATCCAGTTTCAAAGCTGAATTCGCAAGGGAGAGTAAGGTTGTCATTGTCCAGATATGGGAACCAAAGAGGATGAGCAAAGCCTTTGAAGAAGAGAGCTAGGACCTCGAGATGCTATATTTCAGAAGCCTAAAGAATCAGAGAATCATCTCAAGGCATTGTATATGAGAGGGCACATCAATGGAAAACCAGTTTCACGTATGTTTGTTGATGGTGGAGCTATTGTGAATCTTATGCCATATGCCCTCTACAAGAAGATTGGTGGTAGAGACGAAGATCTCATCAAGACAAACATGACGGTCAGCGGAGTTGGTGGAGGTGATCCCATTGGCACCAAGGGAGTGGCTTCTATGGAGTTGACCGTCGGGAGCAAGACTATTGCTACGGCCTTCTTCGTCTCAGAGGTGCAAGGTAACTTTAGTTTAATTCTTGGTCGTGATTGGATTCATGCAAATCAATGCATACCGTGGTTTTATTAAACTTTCTCATGCAATTCCACCAGCCGATCAATTGAAAAATCACGCATATTGTAAGTGGCATAATTCTTTTTCACATGCGACTAATGATTGCAATATTTTTCGACGACACATCAAGTGTTTGTCGGGTATGGATTTGACTGACTATGAGCTTATCAGTTGCACTAAGGATGGTTTCGTTCCTGCTACATTAAATCCGATGGAGAATCGGTTAAATTACTTGCTGTAATTAATGGAGCAGACGGATAAACCAAGCAAAATCGGTCAGACCGCTTCCGAGAACCGGTCAGACCGGTTTGGATCTGAACAGTGCTCGACGAGGCAAACCGGTCAGACCGCTTCTGGAAACCGCGATAATTAAAAGTGCTCGGGTAGCACATGCCTTAATCTGTGAAACCTTGATCTTGCGTGCCGCCTACAACTAAGCCTCGCTGCGAGCATTGCAGTCGTGGCAAACCATCGGGTTTCACGTCAGTCGACCCTTTAGAAAAAATAGATATTGGTGATGGTACTATTCCTAGGCCAACTTTTGTAAACAAAAATTTATCGGCTGAGTATAAAGCTGAGCTAATAAATTTGTTGAAAGAGTATGTTGATTGTTTTGCTTGGGAATACCGTGAGATGCCTAGTTTAAGTCGTGATTTAGTTGAGCATCGATTACCAATTAAGGGCGGTTGTAGACCTTTTAAGCAATCGGCTAGACGTTTTAATCCCGCTATTTATGACCGAATAAAAGAAGAAATTAATCGTTTATTAGATGCTGGTTTTATTCGGACTTGTCGTTATGCGGAGTGGATTTCTAATATTGTTCACGTTGAGAAAAAAGATTCGGGAAAACTTAGAGTTTGCATTAATTTTAGAGATCTTAATAAAGCTACTCCCAAAGATTCGTATCCTATGCCTATAGCCGATGTCTTAATCAATGAAGCTTCTGGACATCGTGTTGTTAGTTTTCTTGATGGTAATGCCGGATATAATCAAATCTTCATGGCCGAAGAGGATATGCACAAAACGGCCTTTCAATGTCCGGGATTTATTGGTTTATTTGAGTGGGTGGTTATGACCTTTGGAGAAATACGGTCTTTCAATGTCCGGGGTTTATTGGTTTATTTGAGTGGGTGGTTATGACTTTTGGATTAAAGAATGCTAGCGCAACTTATCAAAGGGCTATGAATTTAATCTTTCATGATTTACTTGGTGTGATTGTGGAAGTGTATATTGATGATATTGTAGTTAAATCGGATGGCTTGGATTCTCATTTAGCCGATTTGAGACTTGCTCTTGAAAGGATGCGACGGTATGGATTGAAGATGAATCCACTCAAATGTGCTTTTGGTGTTTCGGCTGGGAAGTTTCTTGGGGAAGGTGGTACTTGGAAATTCAATGAGCCAAAGATTCAAGGGAGGGTTCTGAAGCAAGGACCTACATTCTCTCAGCTCATGAACAAGTACACAAAGGCCGTTCAAGTTGATCGGCCAACAAAAAAGAGACAAAGGTCACCACAGCGATGGAATAGTCCTACAAATTATAAACGTCGTGGTGGTATTACTGAAAATTCGGTGCGTAACAGATTAAGCTCATACCAATCAGGTCGCTTGACCGCTTTCCAAAGCGGTCAGACCGGTTCTGTGAACCGGTCAGACCGGTTTCGGTCTGAGCAGAGGTTCCAAGCTCCTCCTAAGCAAGAATACCGTATCAAGGAGAAAAAGGAGGATGTGCAAGCCAAGGCCAGTGGGTTTGTAAAAATTGGCGATATTCCAGTGGCTATGCAAGACTTGGGTAAAAAGCCGATAGTCATTGGAGATTCGGCTCCTGTTCCAGTCAAGAAGCCGATCATGATTAATGATCGGGAAGCTAGCAGTAGCAAAGGCGTTAAGAAAGTTTTTCAGCCAAGATGGTGTCCTTCTGGGTTGACT
>OAMR01000365.1:594469-648567 GCA_900205405.1 Echinochloa crus-galli
GCCCACCTTCCATCCCGATTTTTCCTCACTAATCTCAGCTAGCAAGGTCTGTCAAACTCAACATAAACCAGGGCTTTGCTTCGTCAGTTTCGCCTAACCACCATGAATGCACTTATCTCCTTTTTCAAATATCATGCGAATGCAAGCTGCAAGAGCAACTCCAACGGCCTAGCTAAATTCTTCTCTCTATATTTTCATTTAGCTAGCCATTTAGCTAAGATCCACTCTCTAAATTACAGTCAATTCCAACAGTCTAGCTAAATCATACTTCAAATTATATACAACACTGAGTGGGCCCCGCGTGTCATTCTCACCGGAATCTTCTTCATCCGAGCTTCTACCGCCACACCTCAAGCTTCACAGCCGCCGCCAAGCTTCCTCTCCGGCGCCGCTTCATCGGGAAGCTCCGCACGAAGGTAACGAAGCCGCCCGTGCCGTTCTCATCGTGTTTCCCCGAGCGTTGGACCCCGCGCATGCTCACCGCCCCTTTTGCATTGGCGCCGCCATCGATTCCCCCTCTACGGCGTCGCTCCGCTCCGTTCAGCCTCACTAGTAGTTGCGCGCGAGGGTAAGGATGACGCTGACCCTTTTCCCGCCCCCTCGCACCTCGCAGCGCCGCCGCCGCCTCACCAACGGCCGCCGGCTGTACGGTTCACCGCCGTTAGCTGCCCCCGTCGCGCAATCGGCAACTTGAACCCCCCAGTTGAACTCCCCGTAACCTCAGCTCGCTCCCCGGCCAAGTCTCGTCGTGAATGGCTGCCGGGAGCTCAAGTTCCGCTCCACTCCGACCTCAGCGCCCCCCTCCTGCTCCTCCCCTCCTCTCGCCTGGTCATCGCGAAGCAGGGCCCGCCTCCACACTCCCTCCCCACCGTCACGCGCCTCCGCGCCACCGCGCCTCCTTGCCGCCGCGCGGGCCTTCATGCCACTGCACACCTCCCGCGCGGGCCGACCGCCGCCGCGCACCTCCTCGCCGCCACGCGGGCTTCCTATCGCCGCGTCTCCTCGCCGCCGCGCGGGGTTTCTTGCCGCCACGCACCTCCTGCGCAGGCCACCTTCTCTCCGTCGCCTGCTGCCCGCAGCTACGGCAGTCCGCCTCGATCTCCAACGAGCTGCGGATGGCGCGAGGAGCGGAAGGGTGCGATGGCGCGAGGAGCGGGAAGGCGGGCGGAACTACCGGAGGTGGATGGCGAGTCCCTGCCGCTCGGCAATTATTCCGAGCGGAGAGGTGCGGATGGCGAGGGGAATTCCGAGCGGAGGAGGTTGACGAGGCCGTTCGATCAATGGTTTTGGCGTTTTTTCTATTTTTTTGCCGAGCCAAACTATTTACAGAGGCTGTTGGAGTTGCTCTAAGAAGCTAGGGGGTTCCTAGACCCAGACCTGACGGCCTGTATGACTTAATCACTTAAGTGGTTTCTTGTTTATGGTTCCAACAATTCATAACAGAGCACCCGCGCAAACGTAAACTCGTCGATCCTCCCGACCAACGCCGTCTGCTCAGAGAGGTCTCCTCGTGCTGGCACAGTGGCACACCAGATCCACGGCGGTGCGAGGGAGAGGATTGCTCTGCTCCTGGTGCTAGAAACGGAGCGGACAGCGGAGAGTCGCGCTGCGTGCAGCAATGCCGTGCGTGCCGAGTAGAGGAGGGGAGGGACCCGGTTGCCGAGCTGCGAGTGAGCGCGTGGTGCACGGCCTTCCAGAACCACTGAACCGGCGCTCCGGGCATGGGATCAGATCAATGGCACAGTGCGCAGGTGCAGGCGTGCAGCCAGAAGAGGCCGATCTGTTCGATTGGATTGAACGCAGCTCCGGTCAGGCAGCCCGCAGGCAGTCTACACTTTTCTTAACGGCACGTGCCGAGATAAAGGCAAAAGGACCAGCAAGCAAAAGGGCCAGCACGGAAGAAGACACTGGCGCAGTGACTGGCATGTTATGGGATATTTTACCCACCATTTGAGATTTGAGTGTGAATTACGTTGCAGAATTAATCTATCCATCGTCGATGACTGAATGATTGTTGATTGCTGTTGCGCCCATGTCCATGTCGTGCAGCTCGTGAGCAACGACAAGTTCAGGAGCATGGAGCATCGTGCGCTTGCAAATAGGAGCAGCGACACGGCGAGGGACTCGGTGGCGTGCTTCTTCAACACGGACGTGAAAGGATTAACGAGGCTATATTACCCCATCACGGAGGTGTTAGCAATCCCAGATTGCTAGAAGAGGGGAAGCGGAATTGGAGAAGAAGAACAGGGGAAAGGCCAGCAAGCGAGGTCACATTCAGTTGGGGAAGATAATGTTCATACAAGTTTTTTCATGCCTCTCTCTCTCCCTCGCCTTCCTCTTAAACTAAGCGCTCACAGCTCACACACAGCACAAGCGCACACGCAACCGCGACTCACATGGGCCGAGCCCACTCTGGACCAGACACTCATTTGGAACACTAGGCCGGGACGAGCGACGAGGCCCACGAACTTGATCATCTTCAGTGCTAACAGAAGTAACACCTGTAACACTCCCCCCTGCAAAGATCCTGCTTGTCCCCAAGCAGGTGCGGTTGGGAACTGTTGACGCAGAGCTTCAAGGTCTTCCCAGGTTGCCAGTGAATCAGGCCAGCCAGACCACTTAATAAGAACTTGCTGGACTGTAGCGAGGCCTTTGGACACCATCTTCTTGGCCAAAATGCGTTCAGGGTATTGTAAAGAAGATGCATCAGGGACTGATAAGGATACCGCATGGGAAGGAGGAAGAGCTTTCTTCAATTGTGAAACATGGAAGACCGGGTGGATAGAAGAGGAAGGTGGTAAGTCCAATTTGTAGGCTACGTACCCAATTTTCTCCAAGATCTTGAAGGGCCTGAAAAATTTGAAGGATAGCTTCTGATTGGCCCTGGGCGCAAGAGTGGACTGAACATATGGCTGAAGTTTCAGGTATACAGAGTCACCTGCTTCGAATATTCGTTGAGAACGACCCTTGTCTGCCTGTCGCTTCATCCGTTGTTGAGCACGATGAAGATGTTGCTGAAGCAAAGAGGTCATAAGCTTCTTGTCTGTTATCCATTGAGCCACATCAGGAACCAGACCAGCAGAGGGAGCAGACAGTCCCAGACTTCTCGGTGAATAACCATAGAGGGCTTCAAATGGTGAGCAACCAATAGCAGAATGAGTTGCAGTATTGTACCAATACTCTGCTGCACTAAGCCAATCCATCCACTTAGTGGGGCAAGCGTGAACAAAGCAGCGAAGAAATGTTTCAAGGCACTGGTTGACTCGCTCGGTTAGGCCATCCGTTTGAGGGTGATAGCTTGAGCTCATGCAAAGAGACACCTTAAGCAACTTGAAGAGATCCTGCCAAAAGTGGATGGTGAACACCCTGTCTCTATCAGAGACAATGGAATCAGGTAGTCCATGGAGTTTGTAGATATTATCGAAGAAGAGCTTAGCCACAATAGAAGCAGAAAATGGATGGGACAGTGGTAGAAAGCGGCTGTATTTAGTAAACTTATCCACAACTACCATAATGCAATCCTTGTGAGCTGACTTGGGCAAACCTTCAATGAAATCCATGGTTACAATCTGCCATGCTGATGAGGGAACAGGGAGGGGCTGTAGGAGTCCCGGGTACTTGGACCTGTCAGGCTTGGCTTGCTGGCAGATTTGGCAATGAGTCACAAAGTTTTTGACTGACAACTTCATTCCCTTCCAGGCAAACAATTGTTTGATACACCTAAAGGTGACTGGAAACCTAGAGTGACCTCCAGTTGGTGAATCATGCAGAGCAGACATGATTTGGGATGAAGACCAGTATTGGAGCCCAACCAAATGCGGCTTTTGTATCTGATGAGACCATCTTGAAGTGAGAAATTAGGAACAGCATCAGGAGACACGGCCAAATGGGACAGCAGATCACAAGCATGAGGATCCTGATCATAACCCATAACAATAGCCGAGGTCCAAGATGGAACACAAGAAGATATGGCGGAAAGCTCCAATGGCTCATGAAGGCGGCGGGACAAGGCATCAGCAACACGATTAGCAGAACCTTGTTTATAAACAATCTTGTAGTGCAAGCCCAACAACTTGGTGAAAACCTTTTGTTGCCATGGAGTGTGCAGCCTCTAATTAGATAGATGAATCAAGCTCTTTTGATCTGTAAAAATGTGAAACTCTCCATGTTGCAGATAGGCTCTCCACTGCTCAACAGCCAAAATGATTGCTAGATATTCTTTTTCGTAGGTGGACAATCCAGCTGTCTTAGGGCCCAATGGCTTACTGATATATGCCAAAGGATGACCAGCTTGCATAAGTACTGCACCAACACCAATTGCACATGCATGAGTTTCAATGCAAAAGGTTTTTGAAAAATCTGGAGCTGCTAGGACAGGAGCAGAACTGAGTGCAGACTTGAGGGCTTCAAAAGCAGCAAAATGATCAACTATCCACACAAATAAGGCATGCTTCTTAAGTAAAGCTATCAGAGGCTTTGCAATTACAGCAAAATGACGCACAAATTTCCTATAATAACCAGCAAGCCCCAGAAAACTACGCAACTCCTTGACATTCGCTGGAATAGGCCACCCAGTGATTGCAGAAATTTTACTGCTGTCAGTGGAGATATCCTCAGCACTTCTGATGTGTCCCAGATAAGAGATGTGCCTTTGAGCAAAAGAACATTTAGATAATTTGACTTGCCACTGGTCAGCTTTCAGCAATTGCAACACAGCTCGAAGATGAACTAGATGCTCTTCAAAGGACTTGCTGTAAATGAGGATGTCATCAAAGAAGACCAAAACACATTTGCGCAATAATGGCTTCAAAGTGCTGTTCATGGCTCCTTGGAATGTAGCTGGGGCACCACAAAGGCCAAATGACATAACCTTGAACTCAAAATGGCCAAAGTGGGTTTGGAAAGCAGTCTTATATTCAGCTCCTGCTTTCATTCCGATCTGATGGAAGCCTGAATTAAGGTCCAAAGAAGAGAACCAGGTAGCATCAAATAACTCATCAACTAACTCATCAAAAACGGGAATAGGAAATTGCCCCCTAATGGTCAAAGCATTCAGGTATCTATAATCAACACACGGCCTCCAGGAACCATCCTTCTTCTTGACTAAGAGTAGAGGAGAAGAGAATGGGCTACTGCTTGGTTGAATCAGGCCTTTGTCCAACATATCTTGAATCTGAGTTTCAGTTTCATCTTTGAGAGCTGGTAGGAACCTGTAGGGTCTGATGTACACAAGTTTAGCCCCTGGAACCAGAGTGATAGAGTGATCACAAGACTTGACTGGAGGTAAACCATCAATAGGAGCAAATACTGACTCGAAGTTAGAGAGGATAACAGCAATCTCAGGTGAAACAGATTGGGAAGCCTCAGCTATCTGGTCCTGGACTGACAAAGCACAGATATGCACAATTATCTCTTCTGGGCTAGGTGAAAGGATACCTTGGAGAATCCTTGTTGAACCCTGATAAGGAATGACCATCCATTTTGATTTCCATTGAACTTTCATGGGGCTAAATGCCTCCAGCCAGTCCATGCCCAATATGAAGTCATAATGCTGCAGGGGAATAACCTTAATATCTGAGACAAAGCTGAGACCATTGACAGACCAACTGCCACCAGGAATATGAGCAGAACACTACATCAGACTGCCATTAGCCACCTGAACCTTGGTTGAAGGAGCAACAATAACACCAGATAATAGATCAGCAATGCGTTGACTGATAAAAGTGTGAGAGCTACCAGAATCAACAAGAATCAGAATCTGATGGTTCTGAATGGAGCCTTTCAACTGCATTGTTCTTGGTCCTTCAGACCCTGCAACTGCATGTTCTGAAACAACAAGAAAAAGCTGAGACCCAGCACTGTCTCCATCAGCAAGAGGTGGCATAGAGGAAGACAAATCATCTAGAGAACCAGAATCCTCCACTGTAAACAATTCCAACAATTCTTGCATAGCATTCAACTGCACAGTGTTGGAGCACTGATGGCAAGCACGCGATATATCGGAGAGAGGTGGATGGTTTCGACACTTGAGCAGCGGAGGGGTGTTTTGGACTTCAATTTATTTGTCCATGCACTACTACAGAAAGCGACATCACAAACGGCAGCATCACAAACGGTATCACAAACGGTTTTACCAAAACCGTTTGTGATGAGGGGCATCACAAACGGTTCTAATACGAACCGTTTCGTATTACGAACCGTTTGTGATGGGGGTCATCACAAACGGTTCGTAATACGAACCCTTTGTGATGCCCCTCATTTGTGATGCCCCTCATCACAAACGGTTTTTGAACCCTTTGTGATGATGTGTATGGTACACGTTCAAACCATATTTTGAAATAGTAAATGACTTCAAATCAAAAAGTGTTGAACTACAAAGTTGTATGGCTTCTCAAGATGCACAACTTTCACTTTGGTCATTTCTTCATTTGACAAATTCATATGAATATTGTTCATAAAATCTATCTCTCTCATAGAGTTATAGTTTCCAAAACTATAAGAGAGACCTATAAGATTTGTGAACAATGTTACTCTCACTACATCGTATGGAAAAACGGTCAACGGACAGGTGGAGTGGTAGAGGAGGCTACGCGCGAGGAAGATGTCGTGAGTTCGAACCCGGCCGGCCGCGGAGCGCGCGAACTATGCGCGAAAAAATGGCTCCCCAAATGAAAATAAATTTTTTTCTCTATTGTTTTCGTATTTTTGGGGTTTATTTCGGACACAGGAAATCACAAACGGTTGGGAAAACGAACCGTTTGTGATGAACCGTTTGTGATGCCCGGGGCATCACAAACGGAACATCACAACCGTTTGTGATGGCCGTTTTGAACCGTTTGTGATGGGGGTGTGTGGAGTAGTGATGTAGGCCGCCAATGTGTCAATCCAATCAGCAAAACCAATTTAAAAACCAGCCATCGGTTTTAACAATGTGTCCAAAGGTGTATTTTGATCCGGTTTAGCAAAGTTAGGGGGTTAAATAGACCACTTCATACGTTAGGGGGTTATTTGGACCTTAGCTATACATGAGGGGAGTAAAGTGGACCTTTTTCTTTTCAAAATTTTATGTAAATTATCATATTTTATGGTGGCTTTCTTTATTAATAAAAAATCTTCAAAAATATATTAAATTTGATAATATTTTTACAATTTTTTTGAAATCTATACTATAAAGAGAATTAGATTTGAAAACACTTCTCAACAAAAAAAACCCACACCCACATCACAGAGGACCCACCTGTCGGGAAAATTGGTTGATGAATGGTCAAAAAAAAGGGGAGGGGGAGGGACATTCCTGTGTTGTTTTCCCCTTCTAAACCCAAAACTTTTTTCACCAAAAAAAAGGGCCCACCTAAATATACCCACATTTATACCCACGTCTATACACAATTATCCCGTATTGCTAAAAGACAATAAATTAGAGAGTTTTTCTCTATATTAATAAATGCCAACTATCATGAGTTTTGAAAATATATCTAAAGCTCTGTATACATGAGAGAGTGAATATAAAGTATTTTTAAAAGTTTTTTGCACTAAAGTGAAGTAATATTGTTTTAGTACCTATATGTCATCAATAAACGTGCGGCGTTCTTGCTAGTAAGACAAACGGTCAAACTTGTGGTAAAAAAATTAAATGACTTACATTTTGGAACAGAGATAGTATCAAAATGTCCTAAGCCCACCACTACTTTGAGAGATCTATTAGGAGCCGGTCAATCAAACAGGAAAAAGAGTAGCAATTAAATGGTTCTAAATTATTAGGCTTAATAATTCAGAAATCCATACTTGCTAGACCACGATTAAAGTTGACACTGAACAATGCAATTAAGGATTTGGAAATCGCACTTGCCATTGATTTCCTTGCTTTACAATTAGTGGTAGTTGCTCGCATGGCCTGGTCCATTGAAAGAGAGAAATTAGAATGCGCTATGAAAAGGAAGCCAAAAGGCTTCCGTGGAGAAGACTGGAGACACAGCTAAGATATTTTTCTAGAAGTCGTCTCGGTGAGATGAAACACAGATCAATAAAAGGGCGCCAGACCACAAGGAAAAATTCTGGTGCTAAGATACTTTGTTGCCATTAAATTCTAGCCACACATTATACAGAAGAATGAAAAGATGCGTAACTTAGTGAACCCATCGCTAGAGCCGTAGAGTTATGATCAGTTGGCGTAATTTTTGTTACCGACGTGGATAGACCGGGCGGCCACCAACACCGCTGGTTTCATATATAAAAAAAATCCACCTGATGGTGACGGGCCACCAGTTCCTCCGGCCAGCAAATCGTCATCTTATCCCACTTGTCGGGTGCGGCTGGCCACGCGTCACAGCTGCGGCGGCCAGAGAAGATATTCACAGGTGTTTTCTGTTTAGTTAGCGAGCTCGTAAAACGCGAGAGCCACAACTTTTCTCCACGCCACGCAGTCCATTTTCCGCCACGGTCGTGGCCCCCTTTTTTAGCCATACTTTTAGAAAAGCATTACCGAACGTATAAGCGACCGCCGTGTTTATTGCATGGGTTTACATGTCGCACTTAAATGTTATAAATTTTTTGAAACTTTACACATATAATAGTACTAAGTAGATGTAAAACATACCAAAAGTTAAGATTCAAACAAATGTTGTAAAAATTCATTAAAAAAACAAATTTCAGCCGCTAGAGGACAAAATTCCTAGTGGCTGAAATTTGTTTTTTTCATATGAATTTTTACAACATTTGTTTGAATCTCAACTTTTGGTATGTTTCACATCTACTTGGTACTATTATGTGTGCAAAGTTTCAAAAAATTTTAAACTCTCTAAGTGCGACATGCAATAAGCCCCGCGGTCGCTTGTACTTGCGGTTTTTTCCGTCTGGCCATACTTTGTGACTCCGCCTCAGTGCGACTTAGCGAGCCGCGACCGGCAGCCAAGCACGCCCGATGTCCACCACCGAATCCCCCGCTACCGGCGTGGCCGCGGACGGCTCCGACGACCGTCGGCGCGAGCTGCAGGCCTTCGACGACACCAAGGCCGGCGTGAAGGGCCTCGTCGACGCCGGCGTAACCGCCATCCCGGCCATCTTCCACCACCCGCCGGACTCTCTGCAGGATCTACCAACGTCATCCACATCCTCGACTGACGACGACGCCGCAGCCGCCATCCCGGTCATTGACCTCTCGAGCACGCGGCGAGAGGAGACGGTCGCCCGGGTGAAGCAGGCCGCGGAGACCGTGGGGTTCTTCCAGGTGGTCAACCACGGCTTGCCGGCCGAGCTCATGGCCACCGTGCTCGCCGGCGCGAGGCGGTTCCACGAGGGCCCCGCCGAGGCAAAGCGGCGGCTGTATAGCAGGGACATCGCCCATAAGGTGAGGTTCAGCTCCAACTTCGACCTCTTCGAGTCCGGCGCGGCCAACTGGCGCGACACCCTCACCTGCATCCTCGCGCCGCGACCGCCGCGCCCGGAGGAGCTGCCCGAGCCTGTCAGGTACGAACATGAACAAGAACAAACACACGTGCGCGTACGGCATGATCCAAAGCCGCGATACTGCTTGAACCAACAGAACAATATTATGGACTCGTAACGAACGAACGAACGAAACAGGAACGTGACGCTGAAGTACGGCGACGCGGTGACGAAAGTGGCGCTGCGGGTGTTTGAGCTGCTGTCGGAGGCGCTCGGGATGCCCAGCGACCACCTGCGCGAGTTGGGCTGCGCGGAGAGCCTCAACATGGTGAGCCAGTACTACCCGCCGTGCCCGGAGCCGCACCTCACCCTCGGCACAGTCAGGCACACCGACCCGGCCTGCCTCACCGTCCTCCTGCAGGACGGCATCGGCGGCCTGCAAGTGCTCCTCGGCCAGGGCTGGGTGGACGTACCTCCCTGTCCCGGTGCTCTCATCGTCAACATCGGAGACTTTCTTCAGGCATGCATTATCAGCTCGGTGGCTACTTTTTTTATTTTCCCCCAATCGATTGATCTGAATGTTAATTATGTGCACAAATCCATAGATGATTGTTGTTCGTCTTGCCCATGCATGACATGCAGTTCCTGAGCAACGACCGGTTCAGGAGCGTGGAGCACCGGGTGGTGGTGAACAGGAGCAGGGACACGGCGAGGGTCTCAGTGCCGTGCTTCTTCAACGCGGACGTGGAAAGCTCGATGACGCTGTATGTATGGCCCCATCACGGGTGGCAGTAACGATCCTCCGATCTACGGGAGCGTCACGGTTCAAGAGTTCATGGCGCGCTTTTACAGCACGGGCCTCGAAGGTCGCGCGCTCGACCATTTCAGGTTGCAGCATTAGCAGACCGCAAGTCCAAGACTCCAGACTTATAGTGCGCGTGGACGCAGCAGCGGCCACTCTTCACACGTTGGTGTAATAAGGAAAGTGATCAGCGCAAGCGAACATGATTCGAATAACTCGTTGCCGTCAGTGTAAGGTGAAGAGTGAAGATTATATTACACCGAAAAGGTCAACCTCGCACGCCGAAAGGTGCGCGTACCGCCAAGTCCGCAACCATCGTGCTCGAATCTCCTCCCCGGCAAGCTTAGAACATATGCTCCGCCGCCGCCGCCGTACCATTTACAAATATGGCCGGATCACGCTCGCCCGCCGTGTCACCCCTCGAGTATGAATTAAAGGGGCGAGAGGGAGGGCGCAACCAACGAGCGCAGCGACAGGGCAACGGCTACGTGCACATGGACGCGCTCTTTGAGCAGCTCTCCATGCTCGCCGACATGGCCCTGGACGGCGGGGGATTCGACCCGGCGCGGCTCGACGGCGTCCTGGCGCTCTTCGAGGGCGAGGCGCGCGCGTCGTGGGCGGCGGCGGAGGCGGAGCACGGGCGCCCAGGGCCACCTCGACGCCGTGATGGGCGCGGCCGTGGGCACGTACCGCGGGTCGTCGGGCGAGGCCGACGCGCTGGCCGCGGCCACCGCCGCGATGGAGATGGCTTTCAACGCGACGTCGAGGTCCGTGAGCCCATGAGACGTAGGTTTCGTCGCGTGGCGATCCGATAAGACTAGCTAATAATTAGATGTAGCGCTACGCTCCGTGTGTATCACACAATGTAATGTAGTGCCTGTGCTTGGGCAGCATGATTCAGTATCAAGAAACGGTGCAAATTATGGGCTCGGTCCTACTCGTACGATCATTTACCACCGGCACTTCGTAGGAGTAGGAGCATGGTAAGCTAGCAGTGATACAACAATCTTGAATTTTGGCCCGATCCTGTCACGATAACACATAAGATGAAATTCGCTGGATGACAGCTCAATCAGGCAGGAAGCAAAAGTGCGAGCTCTGAATCTCAGCCCCCAACTCAACTAGTCCGAGCTATTGAAGATGTACTAGGATAGGTCCATTTTGGACAGATAGGTTAAAACAACAAAAGTTTAGCGAGTGCTAAATTCTAGCTCAGATTGTTTGGATCCATGGCTCAATTTTAGCTGAAGATATGGAAAGTAAAAACTCTTTTGTCCTTCCACCTCTCTTTTCTGAGCGGGAAAGGGGATAAGGTGGGAAGCATTTTTTGTCTTTTCCAAGCATTAATATTAGCACCAATTACCTTCCCTCTTCCACATAATATTTTTCACCTATTCGAGGCTTGGTTAAAGTTTAGCCTATCCATTTGTCCATCCATGTGTATAGATTAGAGCTAAAATTTAGCATTTTCACTCGTTATCACTTGAATCCAAACACGGCCTTTGTCATATCCTGTATTACTTGGACTCCCACATTGTAACTATTTTTTTTGTGAAAGACACATTTTAATCTACTAGGAGACTTGTCATCTAACCTTTCCCCTGGGATATATAAAGGAGGGCAGAGATCTCTGGATCGATAGACTACCAAGATATTACTACAGACTTAAGCGTGGGGCGGGCGCAAGATATAATCCCTCATACATGACTTAGGCCTCCTCCAATGGTTGTCTCTTGAGCTGGCTCATAAATTTTTTAATCTATAAACAGTGTAAAAAGTTATGAGCTATCTCTTATTCAACGGATAGTCTCATACACGTATTTCGAGGTTATGTGAGGATGACGTGTGGGGTCATTTATGTTATAAGCTATCTGTTAAGAGCTAGATCATTGGAGAAGCTATCTCTTAGAGTGCTTAGAGCCAGTGTATTAACTCAACCATTGGAGAAGGCCTTAGGGTATTAAATGCATGAACACTCATCTTTCGGAAAAATATGAACGAACACATATATCTATAAACACTTCTAAGAGAATGGGTTGGAAAATCTTAAAAGTCTTGAAGCCGGTATAAGTGGTGAGGCATATTTCACCATAAGTAACTGGACATCTTTAGTTTACAGTTGATCCAGTAACCAATAAAAAGAAAAGTAACATGAGATCATATTCTCCTTTCTGAATTTTATACATGTCAGCGGTCCCCATCCCCAAAATTAATTCCGTAGTCCCAACACCTAAAAAATCATTATTTCCTCACGGACCATGGGAAAAAAACTAAAACCAAATAATTTATGACAAACAATTTTAAATAGAGATACAAAAAATATTCAAAAATATATAACTGAAAAAAATCAAAAATAAAGTTCAAAGAAAAAAGTTATGAACAAAAGTAAAAAAAGTAATGTATACAAAAAAATTAGAATAAAACTCAACAAAAAATATTATGCCAAAATCGTTTGTGTTGCACAAAGTTATTCAAAACAGTTACATGAAAATATTCGAAAGGAAGAAAATAAAAAACAAAAATTTCAAAAGAGAAAAGTTATAAATATTTTCAAAATGTCATATATAAATATCCACAATCAAACTGTATAAACAAAAATTATGCTCAAATGTTCCGGAGCAAGAAGAAATTCTAAAACATAATTGATTGACAAAAATTTAGAAACAAAAAAATCAGAAAACTAAGATTTTGGTAAAAAAAATTGCATAACTTTTGAAAAAGTCAAATAAAAATTGAAAAAAGGAAAACCGAGCAGCGGCTGCCGCCAGGGGAGCCCCAGACGTGGCCTCATTAGGCGGCGCTTCAGGCGCCATGTCTTGCTCCACCGTGGGAGCTCCAACGGCAGCCACAGCGGGCGGCGTGTCCCTGCCCCACCGTTGGAGCTCCTAGTTGCAGCCTCACCAGTGCTGGGCGGCACGTTCCCGCCCCGCCACCGAGCCGTCGTTGGAGGTCCGGTCGTGGCATGGAGCGTCCCTAAGTGTGGGCACTTTAAACCCGAAACCCGAAAACCGAACCGAATCCAAATTACCTGAATTGTCTGTCTATTCGAGTTTCGAGTTCGGTCCAGATAATTTTATAATTTAAAGTTCGGGTTCGTTTTCGGTTTCGGTTCCTATGGTCTATAACCCGAATAGACCGAATAACCCGAATTCAATATATTTACGTATTTTGATTTAGACTATGAATATTACACCTTTGTGTTTTAAACTATTTCAAACTTTTTTTATAAACTCGTTAGTTACTTGCTTTCATTGAGTAGTCCTTAAATCCATAGACTTGAAATTAGTTGGGAATTTAAATTTCTACCATAAAATTTTGAGAGAAAATTCGGGTAATTCGATGGACCGAATAGACCGACCGAAATAATCGGTCTATTCAGTTTCGGTTCCTATTTTATTTTTTAAAACTTTCGTTACTCACTTTGCTAAAACTTAAAAATAACCGAAACCGAATAGACTGAATAGACCTAATGCCCACGTCGAAGCGTCCCCACCGCACTACTGGCGCTCCTCGCGTGGAGCCGCCACGAGAGGCGGGGCCCTCCACTCAATGCCGCCCCGTACTCACTAGGACGTGTGTCTGTGTCCCCACACGTGCTACTGCGTCCTCCACCATGACGTGCTGCCAACCCTTGACAGAGGGGATGTGCATGGATTAGGGCGGAGAGGGGAAAAAATGGGGCCTTGTTTAGTTTTTAAGGTTGGGACTTTATAATTATTGCGTCACTGTAACATTTCGTTTGTATTTATAAATAATTGTCTGAATATTAATTTAATTAGGTTTAAAATGTTCGTCTCGCAAAGTATAATAAAATTATGT
The DNA here is from genome assembly GCA_900205405.1 of Echinochloa crus-galli. NCBI lineage: Eukaryota > Viridiplantae > Streptophyta > Magnoliopsida > Poales > Poaceae > Echinochloa > Echinochloa crus-galli. The sequence continues at coordinate 608,475 of OAMR01000365.1, forward strand.
ACTCCCTCTATCCTGTTATAAGTGCATTTCTACGATTCAAAAATTTTCCCAAAATAAACGCTCAATAGCATCAGTCCCAAAGCTTGAGCCTCCGCACTCCCGAAGCCTGAGCCTACGTGTCAAAAAGAAATAGCCTGAGCCTCCGCAAGAGTATACGTGGTATGTCCGTGTACCATTCATTATTCGCGGGGCCCACTTAACAAATAAAAACTGTAAACCAAATAACCAGTGTGTACCCTCGAGCAGGCTCTCGTTCCTTCGGCCGCGCCTCCCTCGAGCCTGCACGTGCATGGCCTCCTCGCTTCTGCAGTGCAGCGCCTCTGATAATGCAAGGGCATTTTCATAATTTCGTGTTTGTATTGATTTACATGCGCAATCTCCCAAGTGCACTTAGGCCATTCTTAATAGATGTTTAATGGACACAATTATCTAAAGTGACACATCATTAAAAAGTATTTGAAACTAGGATGAAACACCTCCATCTCAATGCATAATTTCATCAATTGTTGTTTCTAGGGGTGGACGCCGAGCTAGCTCGGCTCGTTTTGGCTCGGCTCGTTCTGGCTCGTCAGTCAAACGAGCCAGCTCGGCTCGGCTCGTTAAGGAAACGAGCAAAAATGCTGGCTCGGCTCGGCTCGTTAAGCTCACGAGGTTTCCTAGGTCACATGCAAGACACAAGCTGTCTAGGTAACTGTGTAGATGGGGTTTCATCACCATGAAACTTATTTCACTTCTCTTTTCATTAATACAGTGACACATCATCAAAAGTGCTGATATGGCAGTCAATTTATTGTCCATGAAACTCCCACTGAGACTGGCCTTATAATGGGACGGAGGGAGTAATTAATTTTGATTTTATCTACATTTAGTATTCTATATATGTACCGATATTTTGATGTGAGGGCCGGGAATGAACGGGAGGCGAATTGAATCAGGTAGAGACAAGACTGTTCATGGGCTCCGTGGGCTCCGTGCACAAGGAACACTGATGATTGACTAATAGTAATTGACCGTGTCCGGACTACCGGTTAACGGTAAAAAAAGTAACACGAGCAAAGTATTAGGGAGTAGCTTTTTTAGATAAAAAATAATTATTAATCTTAGATAATTACATTAAAATAATATAATCCCTCTAGACATCTACCTACAATATCGCATAAACAAGCAATATAGTTCGTCCCAAAGCTTTGCATCAGAATGTGTGAGATTTTCTTTGTTTGCACGTGCGGTAATTTGCTACTCCAACACACCATGGCAGTATGCCACTCGATCATTTCAAACACATGATAATCTCATTGGAAAATCAACTCCAAATTTATTTCCATCAATCCGACCAAATGATATCCATCACGATGGTGAAAACAAATGAATAGTAAAATATATATTGCAAACGACGAAACGATCACGTTTTCCAACTTCAAGTACCAGATCCTTGCAACGCATCCTCTTTCACCATCTTGTGTCAAGCTTTTTTGCCATCCCTGGTGAATGTAAGCCCAGATCCTTGCAACGCGTCCTCCACGATCTTGTCAAGCTTTTTTGCCATCTCTGGTGTGAAGTGATTGCTCCAATCCCCAATTACTCCCTTGCGGAAGTAGGTCTCGTTCTTTACAGCCACATAATTACTCCCATTTTTGTTTACCTCCATACTCTTCAACTTGCGAAGGCTGCATAGCTCCACAATTGCATCTACAAGCCCTCCGTCCTCCTCCTCCCTGGAAAACTCGCATCCCATAAACTTTGCCAACTTCCTCAAGTTGCTCACAGGCTCGCACAACATGTCCTCGTACTTGAGGAACAGCACCTTGTCTGGCCTCCTCATGCTTTCCTCCCAATATTCAAGGACGTGTTGCCATTGGGGGCCGTCGATGCAGCGGCCCTCACAGAATAGATCGAACGCCTCCTGGAGTGTGTACGCCTGCACGTCCAGCCCGAGTGCCGCTGATGTTTTCTTGGTGAAGAGCCACGCGGAGATCAGTACGTCTTTGGGTTCCCGACAGATATACACGATCCGGCTCTTTGATCCCTCTCCCTTGATGCACTCCGGCAACATGGAGTAAGGTAAGTGGGTGGCGAACAGACCTGAAGAATGGAAAGCCTTCAACTCCAACTCATCTTTTATGTCGTTAACACTGTCAAGGAATTTCACACAGTCGTGGGGGTTGCAGCGGTAGAGCGGGTGGTCGGCGTCGAATGGCGAGTACATGGCCCGATTTAACGTCGCGAAGGCGAGAGCTTTAAGCCATGTGGTGCCGGACTTGGGGAAGCTGGCCAAGAAGATGTCGTCAGGCCTAGGCTCAAAGTGGGTGTGGACGGCTGGGAGGCGTTCCGTGAGAGTTTTCTCGGATATCCAAAAGCCTTTGTAGTAGCGAAGATGAAAAGGTGGGCATCGAGTCTCGAGCGGGAGAGAAGGGAGGATCTCGGCTATTTTACTGTGAGGTGTTGAAGCAAGCTGAGCAGGAACTATCGTCGATGCTGCTGCCGTAGCGGCACCGGTGTCATCCGCAGGAGCAGCCGCCATGGCGGAATAACAAGTAACAAGCTAGCTAGACTACAAGAGTGTGAAGTTTGTGCTGTGCCCCAGGAACCCCAAACCCATGGTGCGTAGTTATATATAGGCGGAGGCTGGGCGAAGTAGAATAGTAGATGGCATTGGATTCCAACGAAGTAAGGGTAGTAGATGACGGCGATTGAGCAGCGGTGGTCGAGTAGGTAGTAGTCCCTTTACGGTCACGTGTGGATGATAAGGCCGGTTTTCCTTAATTAAAAAAATAGTCCCTTTATGTGTTTCTCAACCATGGCTGTGTTTAGTTTCACAAAAACCAAAAAATTCTCTCTCCAAACTGCACTATCCAACTATCCCATCAAATCTCTCTTCATATATGGAACACTAAACGTGGGTAAATAAAAAAACTATACATAGTTTTAATGTACACGACGAGACGAATCTTTTGAGCCTAGTTAGGTTATGATAGGATAATGTTTACCACAAACAAACGAAAAGTGTACGATGCGCTACAGTGTCCGATGTGATATTTTTACCAACTTTCTCAATCACTTTTTGGAAAACACATCCCACGTGGTTAAGCCAAGGCAGCATGCGTCCGTGCTTGTGCGGTCCCTGGTGCCTGCTTCCATCCTGTGCATCTAGCCACGGAGAGATCTGATTCAGAGGGTGTTTAGATGCAAAATTTGGAGTGCAAACTTGGGAGTTGAGGTCACGTCGTAATCATTGTACCACTGTAGCATTTCGTTTATATGTGCGAAAAATTGTCTAAAAATTAATTAATTAGGCTCAAATGTTTGTGTCACATAGTACAACAAAACTGTGCAATTAGTTTTGATTTCATCTATATTTAGTACGTCATATATGTTATGACATTTTGATATGACGTGTAATCTTCTTTTTTATAGTGAATTTGCGAGTTTCTTTCTAGAACTAAAGCCATGTTTAGATGTTGGTTTTTGGTGGGTGAATTTGGGAGTACGATGACACATCGTAATCATTGCGCCACTGTAGCATTTCGTTTGTATGTGCGAAAATTGTCCAAAAATTTATTAATTAGGCTCAAAATGTTCGTCTCGCAGAGTACAACAAAACTGTGTAATTAGTTTTTGATTTTATCTACATTTAGTACTCCATATATGTTATGACATTTTGATGTGATGGGAATCTTCTTTTTACATAGTAAATTTGGGAGTAGAAATTCTCAATCTAACAGGGCCTAAACAATAAAGCCTCCGTCCGACAGGGCTATTATCACTGCAAGTTAAGCAGTCATGGCACAACCGCACAAGAGAGGAAGCACTGTTCATCACTGTGCACTACAGTAAAATACCAAACATGTACTCCCTCCGGTTTGATAAAGAAATCGTTTAGGACACAGACACGGTCACCAAAACATAACTTTGACTTCTCTTTTCTATAAAATTATTTTTTGAAAAGTTATGTATACTTTTATGAAAGTAATTTTCAAGACCAATCTATTTATATAATTTTCACATTTTCAAACTCAACGAATTAAAAGCTATTCATGATTTATATTCTCAATGTTTGACTCAAACCTTATTCAAAACGACTTGTTTTACCAAATCGGAGGAGTATTGTTCACTCAAGGCTGTTTAGTACTGTAGCGTTCAATCTGGGCCTTGTTGTTTAGTTCCTAAATTTGGGACTCCCAATTTTGGAGTACGAAATTCCATGCGCAGCATTTCATTTGTATATGCGAAAAATTGTCTAAAAATCAATTAATTAGGCTCAAAATGTTCGTCTCGCGGAGTACAACAAAACTGTGCAATTAGTTTTTGATTTTATCTACAATTAATACTTCATGCATGTTATGATATTTTGATATGATGAGTAATCTTATTTTTTATAATGAATTTGAGAGTTACTTTTTAAGACTAAACAGCCCTGATGTGAAATCGAACGGTGGAAAAGACGTGCAGTTGCTTCAACCACCGCATTAGATATGGTATGGCCCCACAACTGATGGCAACAAGCCAGCAACCCCCTTCCCTACGGGAGGGTCACGTCTCAGAGGTCATTGCGCACTTCTACGGCGAAGGTTTCCCGCTCCACTACTTAACAAGAACCACAGTCATTAGCAATCTGAATTAGGGAAATTAGGCGGCGCAAGCGTCATCTCTTTTAAAAAAAAATCAATGGACCAATCCTAATGTTGTTCAAAAAAAGAAGGACCAATTCTAATGTAATAGGATATCCCTACCATCTATCTATTATCTTATTACAATAGATAGAAGCAAAAGAAGCCACCAGATTCGCCGAGAGGGCCTAAAAAATCCCACGTTAATCTAAAAAAGAGAAGAATATATGCCGTCGGATTTTATAAATATCTAATGGTCCATGTTATTCCGTTAATTCAAAAAAGAAAAGAATATATACCGTCGGATTTACGAAGATCTAACGATCCACATTAATTCAATAAATCTAGAACAAATATGATTAATAAATAGATAAATAAAAATAAATAACATGAGATATATTATTTCGCAGCCACCCCTTCGCCGCCGCCGTGCGGCCGTCCGAGACCGCCGCGGGATACCACCGCTGCCGTCGCGCGGCCGTCCGTGGGTGCTGCGGGAATCCTCGCAGAGGGCACAATATCGTTCGCCGCCGTCGCCGCTACGGGAGCCGCTCGCTCGCCTTCGACTTTCGGGTCCGTCCGCTCCGTGCGCAGACAAAGGCATTCAGCGCAGCCGCCGCGGGAGCCTTCCGCCGTCGTCGTGCGGCCATCCAAGGCCGCCATGGGAGACCATCACTGCCGTCGTTGTACGGCCGTTCGAGGCCGCCGTAGGAGCCCTCCACTGCCGCAGCCCGGTCGTCCGTGGCCGCCGCGGAAGTCCTCGCAGTCACCGTGTGATCGTCCGCTGCAAGAGTCCTCCACCGCCGTCGTGCGGCTGTCTGTGGCCATCGCTGGACTCCTCGCAGTCTCCGCGATATCGTCCGCCGTCTTCGCGGCCACAGGAGCCGCTCACGTGCGTTTGAAGTTCGGGGTCCATCCGTTGTGCGCGTAGCTAAAGGCCTTCAGCGCGGCCGCCGTGGGAGCCTTCTGATGCCGCCGTGCGGCCGTCCGAAGCCGCCGCGGGAGACCTCCACCGCTGGCGTCGTGCGGTCATCCAAGGCTATCGTGCAGCTGTCTGTGGTCGCCGCAGGAGTCCACTCAGTCGCTTCATTATCCTCCGCCATCGTCGCCGCCATGGGAGCCCTCCACCGTTGCCGCGCGGCCGTTCGTGGTTGCCGCGGGAGTCCTCGCAGTTGTCGAGAATCGTCCGCCGCCGTCGCCGCCACATCAGGAGCCGCTCGCGCACCTTCGGAGTTCGGGGTCCGTCCGCTCCGCGCATAGCCAAAGGCCTTCAGCGCAGCCACCGCGGGAGCCCTCCGTCGCCGCTGTGCTGCTGTTCGAGGCAGCGCAGGAGACCTCCACCGCCGCCGTCATTCGGTCGTCCCAGGCTGTCGCGCGTCCGTCCGTGGCCACCACGGGAGTCCTCACAGTCGTCGCTTGATCGTCCGCCGCCGTCGCCGCCGCCCGACACGAGAGCCCTCCACCGCCACCGCGCGGCCGTCCGAGGTCGCCACGAGAGTCCTCGCAGTCGCCTCGAGAGTCCTAGCAGTCGTCGTGCGATGGTCCATCCCCGTCGCCGCCGCAGGAGCCACTCACGTGCCTTCGGAGTTCGGCGTTTGTCCGCTGCGCGCGTAGGGAGAGACCTTCGAGGCTGAAGGCTGCCGGCCGAGGAGACTGGCACCTCTCGCCGCCGCCACCACCACTAGAGAAAGGGGGAGATAAAGGGAGAGAGATAGAGTGGTGGGGGGAGTGATGGCGCCAGTGAAAGAAAAGGATAAAAAGAGATGGGAGGGCTCAAGTGTTGGTAGTTGATATAGACTATGAGATATATAGAATAACGGGTGCATAAGAAATTGATATAGAGGGGAGAATCTCAATGACTAGACAAGAATATTTATTTTAGAGGATGATAATAGAGTACGACGAGAGGGGACAGACTTAAGCCCTATGTGTCCTACCACGTTCCGCTATATAAGAGGCAACGTTCAACAATAAGCGGAGGACAACACGTCGATCTGCACGTGTACCTGATGAGAGGTGCTCGGACTTAGGGCGTTCAACAAGGTTGTGAGGACAGTAGGAGAGAACAATTCTCCCTGTCCGAAGTAAGCGAATCATTGCCGGGATTGAGCATCATGGCCACACTCGGCACTCAGTGTCTTTGCTAACGCAAGTAGAAGATCATTTAATTGTTTGTCCACACTCAAACCCGTTTGATGGTCTTCGTTAATGAGTTAATGTAAGAATGTCCACACCCAAAACAAAGTGAAGAAACTCAGGTGTCGTACAACTTTAATGATGAACGCGTTTGCCATGCACATGTGTTGACATGGAAGTTAAGTAACGACAGGCTGGGCAAAGAAATGCTTCTTTTAATATCCGATATAGTCATGCAACTGTAAACTATTGTCGATCATTCACTAGATCGGGCATCAACCATCTCTATATATTACTCCATCTTTTATCGGAGGAGCAGAAAGGCAAAAGATTAATCCATAACCGTGATAGGCACTTATTGGTTACTGCAGCCTAAGTTCTTAATGCATAACTAACGAAATAGCATTATTTTCTCATAATATTTTCTCGGATAATATTTTTCTGGTGTGATTAATTACCCTCTATATTTGATTTTCACCGTCCTTAAGCTTTCCTTTATGCATTCTGATCATTGATTTATGCAGCAAGCTAGGCAACCAATCATACCGCTGATTTATGGAGTGAGTCGATCCAAACAGCATTACGTTTTATGGAAGGTTTCTACTTTAATCCAATCATACTGTTACGCTATTGCAAGTTCATCAAGACAGTTTGCATGTCCGTTGAGGAAGGGAGTATCTCATGTCAGCAAGTAACATTTTGTATATGTAAAGTTATATCAATTACTTTATTTACTTACCCACGATCGATACCTCAATGTTAGATCACAGAATCCATTATCTTAGAGCAACTTCATCACACCAAACAAGCCCCTATCTAAAGTTTAGAGGGTCTAAAAAGTTGTACTCCAGAAAACCCAACAAGCGTCTGTCCCAAGTTTAGAGGGTAAAAAAAAGTGCACTTCAGCAGACCTAACAAGCCCCTATCCCGAGTTTAGAGGGTTCAGAAAAAGTTAAACTCCAGCAGGCCTCTACTTGACCCCCCCCCTATGGGAGGCTTCCATGTCTATAGAAAGCCATATATCTATGAAGGCTATTGCCAGGGACGGAGGCATGACTTGTGCTGGGCGTCCTGCAGCACGGGTCCAGCCAACATATCTCAAGCTAATATATGCAATTTATTAGTTAAAAGTATCATAATTAGACTCTAATTAACCAGCTTAATATCTGTCCATGGGTCTTTAGCCCGGGATGCAAGCCATTTCTAGCTCCGCCACTGGCTATTGCTAGAGTTGTAGCATTTTTGTGGCCCTTAAAAAATAAAGGTAGCCTCTATTTAGTATTTAGAGAGTCTGGTTTTTTTAACCGACGTTAGCAATGGAAGTCCCTACCTATTTTTAATTTTTAATATTTTTAATATTTTTTAATATTTTTAATATTTGAAGAGTCTGTTTTGAGAGGTCTGTTTCACGTCGGATCTGCTGCTCCAGACTTCTCTTTTTGTTCGCATGTGGGCGCGTTGGTTAACAGAGGGGCTAATTTCCCTCCAGCCACACCTGATCAGCACGCGCGGGGAGGGATCGTAGGAGTAAATCACGGATGGGGTTTACCGATGGAAATTAAATGCCGTAACAAGTCGAGTTGTTTCGCCTTGGTCTTTGAGTCACGGCAATATGGGCCTTGGATAGATGAATGGAGGGAGCATCGGTGAAGTTAATCTTAACTAGCATGAACGTACGTGCAGCACACACGTTTATGGATGACACATATGTACTGAAATAATATCACTTGAGTGGACCATGGTAAACAGACCAGTTTTTTAAAATACTTTATATTCGCTCCCTTATGTACAGAGAGCTTTAGATATTCTCAAATGTAGATGCACATCATCTTTTAGATAGTTGGTCTTTATTTATATGGAAAAGACTCTCCAATCTATTGTTTATTAACATGGTTTATTGGTTCTGTATTTGGACACAATAAATAATCAAGCATCCAGTCCGCAACCACTGATTCCGTAGCCGCACAACAGCGAATTGATTTGAGCTCTTTGTGATAGCCCTGCTGGGTATTTTAAGATTTGTACACATCTGAAGAGGATTGTATTGCTGCAGTCCATCATAGCTCCTCTGTTTTGCTGGCACTCTGGATTGGTCGAGTCTGATTGATTAAAATGGAACTAACATCATTGCCATTCGCTATCAGCAATCTGATCAGAGAGGCACATTTTCATTGTTGAGTGAGGTGAGATCTGACTTTTTGTTAACAGCATTCACGCAGAGTCATTGATTCACTCTGGCATTATCATTCTCTATGTTTTTGCAGCTATACCAGTTCATAATTTCTCATTGGTTCAGTTTTTCTCTGCATCATTAAAGCAGAATTAGGTGTGGCATGCATTGTAAAGGTCGATATTCCAAAAAAAGGAAACGATTGGCGTGATTATTCGCCTCTCTGTTTTTTTAACCTTTTTTATGCGTGATCCGATTGGTGATTATTCAATTTTGTCTTTATAGTAGATTCAAGTGCACTTGTTTTGTTCCATTTGATGTGAATTCGGTCTGTTCTAATCGAATAATGCAAAACAGGCATATTTTGATTGGACATAATTGTGCCAGTTGCATGGAATTGGCCTGTGATTTGGTCCTAGGATTTTCATAACGAGTTTGGATTCGAGTGATTTTGCGTGGAATTTTCTTTCGAGGGGTTCGCGGGAGTCTTTGAAATGGATAAATCAGTGGGTTTGTGATTATTGGAAAAAATAGGTAGATGGAGCTCCATGCATGCCTATGGTGACATATCTTGGAAATCTGGTTTTTATCAGAAATCATGATATATTCATACTGCAAATCCAGACAGAATATCAACTTGACATTTTCTCCGTGATCTTACGCTTACGCAGGTCATGAAAACTTGCATAACTCTGTTGACAAAGCACTCCTTCTGAAGGTATTCGCCAATACCTTGGATTCCTAATATAATCAGAACAATAGTTATTCAGGGGAGAGTGCATCTGTTTATGTAGCCTAATATTGTTTTATTGTCATTTCAGATAAAATCTGAAGAAGTTTTATTCTACATGAATGGGAGGTATATTTACTTAGTAGGTAAGTTCTTATCCTCCTATATTACTGTTGGTAAAGAATGTCAACTTTTAGATATTTGTGATTGACGAGTGAATGTGTATGTGCAGGAATGATGGGTTCTGGAAAGAGTACTGTGGGGAAGATTATGTCTGAAGTCTTGGGTTACTCCTTCTTTGATAGGTTTGTATTTTTTTTTTTTTTCTGATAGTGAAGAACTAGGAACTTATGAAGGTTCTTTAGATGTTCATGCTGATTCAGAGGTAAGACTTATTGCTCAATTATATTTACAGTGGCAAATTGGTGGAACAAGCCGTGGGAATGCCTTCAGTTGCACAAATATTCAAGGTTCATAGTGAAGCCTTCTTCAGAGATAATGAGGTAACGGACTAAGGGCCTGTTTGGATACTAGGGACTAAAACTAAGGGACTAAAACTAGTCCCTAAGGGACTAAAATTGCTGTTTGGATCCTTGAACTAAAAGGGACTAAAATGACTTTACTGGTCTGAGCAAAGACTGTTTTACCCCTGATTCCTACCCCTCCCGCGCGCACTGCTGGGCGCGGCATTTTTCTTGGCGCGTGCTGCTGGCGCCAAAACCGGTTGCTGCTAGCGCTGCCCGCCGATCCCGCTGCTAGCTGCTGATGCTGTGTCGCTTATTACAAACCATAAAAGTTCGATACAAGTCATACAAGTTGTTACAGTTTCCGAAATTCGATTATTACAAACCATTGACTAGCCAAAAAACCTAGCTTCTCGCATGCAAACCGTCTACTATCCAATCTCTAAAACGATTCATATTTTGGTCTTCATCGCTGCTATGGTTAGCACGTCTATCTCGTTGCGAAGAAGATGCACCCTCTTCAACTATTGGAATATAGTTTTCATCCTGATCTGCTGCTGCTTCAACCTCTCTGTTGTTCCCAATTTGTATGGTCTGAATCAGGTTGTTGATGCACTTGATCATTGGGCTCTTGGACTTCTTCTTGGGGCTTGAAGCTGTGGAATCTGTGGTCATTGGACTGCCTCCCCTCTTCCTGCTATCAGTGCTCATTGGTCTCTTGAAGGTCTCCTCTTCTTCTTCAAAATCCTCCTCTTCTTCAACAACCTGAGGTTCTTTCCCCCTCACATCTTCACCAGGAATGCATGAAGTACTTCCATCAACTTGAGTTCCATGGAACATTTCATACAGCTGTTCAATATAGGAGGGCATGCCCCACCTAAATTTCTTGCACTCTGACTTGTTGCCCTGAAAAATATTGAAGGCAAGCACAATTAGAAATCCAACCGAGAATGCAACAATGAATGGACATTGAAGAAAGTTTTTAGGACAAATACCTGGCAATTCTCATTCCACCAGTCATCTGACTTTCCATCTAGGCCTCCACCTTGTGTCATACCCGTGCCTGTATCCTTGGAATGATCCTTTATAAAATTATACATGACCTTGCACTGTGTGAACCTATTTTTGAATTGCTTGGTTGTATGCCACAAGCCAGTTGCATTATAAAATTTCATGGCTATGTCCTTGTACGCCCATGGTTTCATAACAAGCTTAGGGCAATTACCTTCCCTAATCTGTTCTAGTGCAAGGTCACAGAATAAGTGTGTACGGTGCTCACTCCAATTGGCCTTGCCATGCACCTAACAGTATGCAATATTGCATGAATAACACATCCTAACAGGGCAAGTTATACGATATACATTGCACAACCATAGCACATATGAACCAATATACCAAAGAAATTGATATAAATTGCGAAACCATAGCACATATGAACCAATACAGCAAAGAAAATGATACAAATTGCGAACCATAGCACATTTCAACCAATATAGCAACAGAAAATGATAAAATTGCACAACCATAGCACATATCAAGCAATGTACCAAACAAGGTGATATATGTTGCACAACCATAACACAGACCATCATACATTTCCCAAGCATGTCACAGATCCAGCAAAAAACAGTAACAATTGATCAATTCCTTACCTCTGAGTCGTCGTCGGCGTCATCCTCTGCCTCTTGTTCAGCTGGGCTTGGACGGGCAGGCGGCATCCTTGGACGGGCAGGCACACTTGGTGCACCATGGCCCCGGCCACCTCTCCCGCGGCTAGGCACCCTTGGTGCGCGACGGCCACGGCCACCTCTCCCGCGGCTAGGCACCGCATCCACACCCGAGCCACCTTCGCCGCTGCCAGATCCACCGCCGAGCGAGCTCTGACGAGGAGGCAGGAAGGCGGGACGGGTGGATCTAGCGGGGAATCCTCCCGAATGCAGCAACCCAGTGAAAGAATTCGATTCGGCGTTGAGATCTAGGTTTTAAAAGTGGGACCTAGGATTGGGTGGGAGGTTGAGGCCGTGGCTGGCGTCGTCGTCATAGCCGTCGGCCACCGGGAAAGGAAAGCCAGTGCCCACACCGGATGGATTGCCCTTGGGGAAGAAGTCGTAGCCACCGTCTTCCATCTCGTCGGTGGCGGGTCTGCGGTGGTGGAGCGGGGAGGGGGTCCGGCAGTCGGAGCGGGGAGGGAGGCGGCGGAGGGAGCGGGAATCGGTCGGCGGCGGAGCGGGAGGGGCGGCGAGGAGAGGAGCGCGGCGAGCAATGGAGACGAGAGGATAGAGTCGGGGGAGGGGGAAAGGAAAAGTGGGCCGATGCGGGGTCGGGGGTGGGGGGAGGGAGGGGCATCCCGTGGAAAGTGGGGATTTTAGTCCCCATAAGCTTCTCTTGTGGAGCTAGAAGATTTTAGTCCCTTTGAGGTGTTTAAGTCCCTAGAGTTAAACCAAACAGGCCCTAACAATTGATGAACTTATCTGCGACTCTAATGCTCTTTGGTTTTATGTTTTTGGTATTACAGGGCTACAGGCCCTGTCTATATATAGCCTTAGAATTGCAGCCAAAACAATCTTTTGCAGGCCTTGTCTGTATTTGTTGGTAGATGTTTCAGTTCTAATACTTTGGTCGGCAATGTTTTCTTTACATGTGGCAGGTTATTTTTCTTAAGTAGACAGGTTATTTGTTTTGGTTTTCAATTTTATGACTTTTATCCTGATTGCATGTTGATTCAATTCCTGGTGAGTAACCCATGATTAAATTCCAAACAGTATTAAACATGTTGTTCTTTCAGTCTCCCTGAAAATGCAAAGCAGTGTACACATGGGATACACACCTTTACATGGTCAGTGGACTCTCTCTGGTTGCTACATTTATGCTTTGCAATTTATCTGTTCATGCATGCATTGAAGTGGCAGAGGCTGCAATGGAGGAAAGAAGTTTGATAGGAAATGTTTTTAGCTGCTGTTATGTTTGAAGCAAAGTGATGCCATGGAACCTTAATCGGTTTTTTTGCACTCTCTCTGGTATTTTGATTGTGCTGTGCAGGTCGACATCTGCCTCAGCGACGGCAGCTTCGCGAGGGGGGCCGTGCCGAGCGGCGCATCCACTGGTACGTGTGTGTCTGATACACCCTGCATGACACAGAATGTTTCAAATTGTCCTGTTCTGTGTAACTGCGGCCATGCTTGTATCGCTTGGGATGTAGCCCTATCAAGGAATTGTCTGGTGAAATTACTCGAAGTGGGTGCTGTTTGTAGATTCAATCGATACAAGTGTGCCACCACCATGACTGGCACTGGCCACTTTTTGGAACGCTGGTATTTTACTGTAGGAATTGAAAAACTTCTGAAATTCATGTGTTCTGGCTAAAAATCTTCATCTCATCTCAAAGCAGAGCCTAAAAGTGTTCATAAAACGTGTCCGCAGAACCATGGCCATGAGGACATTGTGAACTGATCTGAAAACTGTTTGCCACGAGGATAAAAATACAGCTTTGATTTTCAACTTGTGTACCGTAACATTACTGGAATGTTTTTCAGATATTCAGTAATGTTACTTATCTGATCCTTGCTTCAATCATTGAGTATAAGCATGATTTTGTTTTGAAATATTACAGAAACTATGCTGTTTTGAAGTTATTTGGAACTTTACTGAAGTATTCTGTCTTATGAATCATGAAACAGATATATTTGTGATGCCATGCTATGTTTGATTATTCATTTTGCCATGTTAGCAACACAGAAAAGGAAAAGGTTTTTCATACTAGATTTGGTTCTATGGTAATTCTAATTGTGCTATTTCATTTGAAATGGACGTGTTGCAGTACTCCAGTTTTCGCTCTAGCCACATTGTTTTTCACGTTTTGAAGAAGAGTGCCATCTGTTGTTGACTCAAATTCTGCATTCCTCCTTTGACAGTGACATGCAGAATAGATGTGTATAAGAGACAGCAATGTTGCCTAGCTATTTGCTCTTGGTCATTATTGCTGTAATGCGATTATATGCCATGCACCGTCTGTCTCTTATACACATCTAGATGTGTATAAGAGACAGCAATGTTGCCTAGCTATTTGCTCTTGGTCATTATTGCTGTAATGCGATTATATGCCATGCACCGTCTGTCTCTTATACACATCTAGATGTGTATAAGAGACAGCAATGTTGCCTAGCTATTTGCTCTTGGTCATTATTGCTGTAATGCGATTATATGCCATGCACCGTCTGTCTCTTATACACATCTAGATGTGTATAAGAGACAGCAATGTTGCCTAGCTATTTGCTCTTGGTCATTATTGCTGTAATGCGATTATATGCCATGCACCGTCTGTCTCTTATACACATCTAGATGTGTATAAGAGACAGCAATGTTGCCTAGCTATTTGCTCTTGGTCATTATTGCTGTAATGCGATTATATGCCATGCACCGTCTGTCTCTTATACACATCTAGATGTGTATAAGAGACAGGTCCAACAGCTTGATGGAACCTCCAATGAATGGGGCTGGTGTAAACAGAAGGTATTATAGAGTTGATACTATGAGTTATGTTCATAAACTTGACTTCCATATGGCACTGTTCGTACTGATTTACTTTTATGTTGTGTTGAATCTACAAAGCTTGGAGCAAATGCTATTCTTGCGGTGTCACAGGCTGTGTGCAAAGCTGGAGCTATGGTGAAGAAGATTCCTCTTTACCAGGTTTGTCGTATGTTACCACCATGATTTATTATTATGTTGTATGCAAAATTTAGAAGGTGTGCTGAAAATTTACTTGTTTGCAGCACATTGCAAATCTTGCTGGAAACAAAACTCTTGTGCTGCCTGTACCTGCTTTTAATGTGATCAATGGAGGATCACATGCTGGAAACAAGCTTGCCATGCAGGTAACATTGCTTGATAAATGTGATTTTCTGAGTACATGCATGCATGCCTATGGTTGACATATCTTGTGGAAATCTGGTTTTTATCAGAAATCATGATATATTCATACTGCAAATCCAGATAGAATATCAACTTGACATTTTCTCCGTGATCTTACGCTTACGCAGGTCATGAAAACTTGCATAACTCTATTGACGAAGCACTCCTGTTGAAGGTATTCGCCAATACCTTGGATTCCTAATATAATCAGAACAATAGTTATTCAGGGGAGAGTGCATCTGTTTCTGTAGCCTAATATTGTTTTATTGTGATTTCAGATAAAATCTGAAGAAGTTTTATTCTACATGAATGGGAGGTATATTTACTTAGTAGGTAAGTTCTTATCCTCCTATATTACTGTTGGTAAAGAATGTCAACTTTTAGATATTTGTGATTGACGAGTGAATGTGTATGTGCAGTAAAAAGTTGTTAGAGTAATGTGCTGCATTTGCAAAGTAAGATGATCTGATAACTGCTAAATTTAATACTACCTTTGGTCAAAATTATTTGTTTATTAAGTCTACTAGAATTGCTTTTCAAATAGGAGTGGTCCTTGTTCAACATTGGTTAGTGTCGTAAAAAAAGGTTTCTAACAGTTTTATGTAACTTGAATCGGGTTGGGATTTGGAGGTAATATAATCCACTTCTGGATCTTACTGTCTGAATGTTTGTTGGTGTATTCTGAATCTTACACCACCACATGTACAATGTTTTTCTCTGAACGTTTGTACCAATGGTGGCACTGAAGTTTTCAGAGTATCTGGCCTAGCCATGCAATGTTGCCTAGCTATTTGCTCTTGGTCATTATTGCTGTAATGCGATGGTCTAATTTGGATCTTTCTTTTGCACAGTAGTTGATGCGGATGGAGGTTTATCATGGAGGGCAAAGAAGTCTGCGATGTGTACACATTGAGAAACGAAGTGATGAGGATAACTTTAAAAATTGATTGCAATTTAGAGTAAAGATGATGCCTCATTAATAGTCGGTATAAATTTCTGATTATTAGAATTTGTAAAAAAAATGTTCATGCTGCTCGTGCACTTTCTTCGATCTGTTCTCAATTGGGCAATGTTTATCATGTATACTCATATTTCTATATATTTTTGTAACAATTATATTATGTGGTTTTGATGGTCTGGATTTGGGCAGCGTTTTAAGAACTATATTGTAAGTATCCCCATGATTCTTGACAAACTCATGCATACAAGAACAATAATAATGTCGGACTTTAGAGTACAAGACCAATAAGTAAAGCCATACACATCCAACTCACTTGAATAATGGTTGGCATCCAGTGATTAGTTTGGAACATTGACTAGCATTTTCATGTCAATTTTTCTTATTATGTGTGTTGAATAAGTAAATTTTTTGGTTGTTATAATGAGCTAAACAAGATGTTTAACTTCTTTAGGATTGAGTGGTTATATTTTATTTATTTTTGGTATGTCTTGGTTAATTGGGTTGTTCCATTTCAGCCATTGTATTCAAAAAAGGGGTAAAGCTTAAGCGTGTTATTTTTATACACGTGCCTGTGGCACGTGCATACCAACTAGTTTATATGGAAAAGACTCTCCAATCTATTGTTTATTAACAATACGGGATAACTGTATATAAACGTGGTTACAAATGTGGGTATATCATGAGCAGGTGGGTCCGCGTGGAATGGGTAGAGTCTTAGGTGACAAAAACATTAGCGAATTGGCGGATTCACAGCGGAACATGCAATTTTCATCCTTCTACCGCCTAGTAGACAGAAAAAATTCTGCCAGGTGGGTCCGGTGTGAGAGGAGGGTATGTAATTTTTTAGGTGAAAAATGTTTTGAATTGTCTAGGATCTTTATAGTATAGATAATATAATCTTATTACTATATTAGTTGAAATAAAAATAATGCACACTGTTTTTTTAAGATCTAACAATCTATATTAACCCTTAAAGTCCATTGGTTAGAGTAAATAAATAGTTAAATTTTAAATTAAATAAATAAAGAAATTATAAGTTGATCAAAGAATTAATGTCAAATATTGTTTCATATTGTCGGGGACCAAATTAGGGGGTCCCTTAACCATCCGGGTAACCACCCTCAAAAACACAAATAAAGACTATCGTCAACAGTAACCCACACCGGGGACGCCATACGGCCCATCACCAGCCATTCTGGTCCAGCAACGGCCCGCGAAGAGACAGCGCTCTCACACCCCAAAACTCCGCCTCGCTCGAGGGTACCGCACCTCCCCTCAAGCCACATACCGCACTCCGCCTCGCTCGAGCTCTCCTCAAACCCCTCGAATAGGCGCCACGTCAGCGGGACCAACGACCCAACTCTAGCACCGGGCACAGGAGTCAAAGGGGAGATCTTCCCCGCACAATGCCCTGACAGAATCCGGGGACACTGTGCCCATTGCAAAAGGGACAGGCGAGAACCACGTAGAGCATGCGCAGCACTATACCCTTGGTGTCACTGACCCAGACCGTACCTCAACACAGTTTCGCCACCCCCCCACCTATCGCACAGCGAGACACCCCCAAACGGGTGTGGAGGACCAGTGACCAAGGGTAAACCTTAGTCAAACAGCGTTGCCAGCCCGGCGTGACATGCAAGGAGTTCCTAACCCTTGCCAACCACGTCTCCGGACGACGGAACGTACGCCGTAGCGACGGTAGGCTATACACCTACATCACCTGCTCTCGTCCTCAACGGAGGGGGTCCCCCACGGCAAATACAGAAGGTTGCCGGGCCACCCAGGCGGAGGCCGCCCCGTACAAGTACGACTTGTCCCCGGTGCCAGGACAAAAGCCGGCCGTACCGGCCCGACAGAGCAGGCCATATTCTCCTGATTATCACGACTGGTAGCTTAGCTACGACCTACATGGCACTAGCCTCTCCGCCCTCAATCCCTCGGGAGGGCGCGAAGCTCCCTTCGGCAGGGATCCAACATCACTTCGACCACCTCAAAATAGTTCAAGACGACCCCTCGAGGCCTCGACAGGAAGGAAGCAAGGAAGCCCCGTACCAGGCGAACAGGACCTAAAGGACATCCCCAACCGAAGACTGCAAGGGAGGAACGCGACCGGAGCTAGCGTGTCCCCTCTGCAGGATACGCCACACGAATCACACTGTAGCACGCACTGTACCCACGACTGTAACCTGTCTCCTCCTTGAACTATAAAAGGAAGAGACAGAGCCCTGTAGAACCCCCCCCCCCCCCCCCCCACTTGTAGCCCCCCTCTACAAGCACCCCGGTGCAAAGCTAATACGAGTGCGCGAGCACACCCCTGCTGGACGTATGGCCCCGCGGCCGGAACCAGGATAAACCCGTGTCCTTGTGTTAGCTTCCGCATCAACCATCAAGGGACGAGACACAACGCATTTCTGCGCGGTGTAGGGAGTGCCAACCATTTCCGACACCGACACATATCATGTGGCACATACGTGATGATTAAAAATGATACGTTAGTTTGGGTACACTTGGACAAACCGTATTGACAATATAACAACGGATATTTAAATAAAATTATATTTAAGTTAAAGAAATCAAAAAATTAGTGTAAAAAACTAGCTACCCGCGTAAATTTACGCGGGCCACCTTGCTAGTTACATAGAACTAGAACAGTGCGCGGCCTTGCCGCGCCATATGTACCCGTGTAAAGTTTTGTCTGAGCGCATAAAGTTTTGCAACTAATTAAACTGGTTTGATGCGTCATGGTGCACGTTGTGATGGACCTGACCATTAGGACAATACCTATAATATAGGCTCCACTTTTTTTCACAGCCTAACTACTTTAGAGATGATTGAATTGTATAAGTAATAAGAGCAAAACAAAGACACAATTACTAACATATTCATAAGCATTGCTATGTTAAGAACAGAGGAACTGAGCCAAGGTGTCCGAATTTTATATATATTGCTTCTAAACATGATTTGTCATATTGATTGAAAAATAATCTTCCGTCCATGTACGTAACATGGTATAGTCAACTGATGCTACCATAAACATACACCAGATCTATCTTCGACCTCCCAAAGCTGCTTCATGAAATATACCTGTTCTGATATCAATACATATAAACAGAAGATTCAGAGAAGTACGAGGAATTCTAGCAACTAAGAAAATGTCTATTACCACCTTGGGTGCAGTCTAAGTGTCTAACTCTGATCACTTCAACTCCAAATGGGTAAACACTAAACAGTATGTTAGCATACCATTAGCCAAGATAAAATATTTAATTTTGACAATATTAATAGATAGGTCGCAAATAAGTATGATTAATAACCACACACCAAGAAACATGGTGTGTGGTTATTAATCATGATAGCATAAAACAAAAATAGACAAATAACGAATTCAGCCTGAAGTGAAGGAACATTAATCTAAGAGGATTATTTTTCTGCAAACCGAAACTAAACAGTTGTTTGAAAATGCTACTATTATGTAGGTCTTATCCAATGAGAAATATCTCCTAACTAAGCCTGCAAAAAAGTAGCAATAACTTGAGCTCAACATTGCTGACTCCAATGAGGAACACTGATATCTTGCTGCTTCTAATTTTTAAATACTCAACCTCTAAGGTAGACAAATCCTAGGAGAGCAATTTACTAACAGACTTGGAAATCTCAGATTGCATTGTAATCTATAAAATTATTCCCAAAAATATCAAAGGGGATCTGATACATGGGTATGATGTATTACATTTTATTGTAATAGAAAGTGATCAATGAGGCTTTCATTTGATTACTCTGCTGCTAAGTTGTGATCCGAGAGTTAGGATATAGTCGTAAATGTTCAGTGAACCATGGAACAAAAATTTAATATACAAAGCGATACTTAAACTGTCACGGACACATAGTACCAGAGCTGAAGTAAGAGGGCTCAAAATGATTGTGGTTCTCAATCATGATTTTATTTTATTCATGATAAAAAATGCATTGATATCAGAACTACTTTCCAACAGAAATAGCAGTATAATTATCGCAGAGAACCAGGGTGAAACATTATGAAGCCCCAAGCACTTTCCTTGATTTCTTATCAAATCAAATTCATATTATTTGTTTCTTTGGGAGTTTTTCTTTGTCAACATAGAGTTTATATCTTGCATTATTTGTTCTCTAAATTCTAAATATGACCAGCATAACGAAGTACTGTCAGAGATTGATGATCAACAGCTTCTTAGGGGACTGAAGCAAAGTTGACAATTATAATGTTTACAAATTTAGAATTCATACCTGGAGAAATAAAGAGTGTTATTGCTGCCCCAACATGAGAATACCTTTCCTGACACGGTGTACTGACAGGCCAACAAAATATCTAGGTGCAGCCATGCCCATGTCGCATGCACTTGGATCATGTGGAGGGAATTCACAACAATAGCTATGGTGGAGCATACAACCAACGCTGATGTATCTATAGTGGGTGAGACAGATAGCTAGTTCATGCGCTCAGTTTCAGGTGAAATATTTTAGGCAAGATGAAAGCAACATAAGAAACCATAGATGTTCTGAAGCATGCATTTTATTAATCAGGAATTTATGATAATCGAAAGAAACATGCGGTGGATACCAAATAAATATGAATTCCTACTTAATATAGTCCCTAAATCAATGACTCAATGTCTAGAAATGAAAAGTTACAAACAACTTCAGAAGTTAAATTGATCAGAAGCAATTTCTGAAGGTTGGATGATTATATACTTTTATATCTTTAGGACGGCATTATAATTGAAGCACTATCCAAAGAATCAAACATTGCTATTCAAAATAAGTACTCGCTAACCTATCCATTGAAGTATATAAAAAAAGCTTGTGCAAAACTACTACAGAGTACCATAGTGAGGATATCTTTGCATTAGCCATGTAATTTGTCAAGCCTGAATCAAAGGCAATGCTCGGATCTAATCGTATAGATTTTGAGACAGTAAGAAAAAAAATGCAACTAAAGATGACAAAAGACCGTTAATCTATGTTGTCAGCATGTGCACATCCTCTTACCTGCTCGACAAAGTGCTTCAGGCAAGAGACAGATGACCGAGGTAGAGGAACATACCTTTGAATAGCGTCAGGATTCCGTCTCCGGCAGGGAGGATCCAGTGCCGGCGTAGGCTTCATGCAGGATATGAGGACATATGTTTCGGATCTGACATTGTTCAGTGTGCTCCCATCCACTGAAGCCGGGGTCTCACACCCAGAATTAGATTCCTGATCTGGAGCGACATGGGCTCCTCTGCAGCCACCGACGGTTGAAGGAGAGGTTGAGGCGCTGGGAGCAGGAGGTGGCGGCGAGTAGCTCAAAACGCATGAACGGAGCTTGCAGTGGCCACATGTGCATCATCAACCAAGCGTTAACTCTATTAGACGACTGGTCACGTGGAACACGCACCGCGCGACCCGCGCGTCGCTGCTGCCGCTCGTCTTCTCCAGTGCCGGCGCCACGGGTTAGGGGCCGGGGTTGTCGGGGGAAGATGCGGCAACGACGGATCTAGAGGAGGGGTTTGGGGGCGGCGGCCGGCTCGGCGGGGGCGACGAGAGTCGGGCGGCGAGGGCGCCGTCGGCCGGGCGGTGGGGGACCCCCGGTGGGCGGTGCCGGCAGTAGGGGCGGAGACGGCGCGGCGCCGCCGGATCCGAGGAAGACGAAAGGGGGCCGGGGTTGCGCTGTGCACGAGAGCACGACCGGTCGCGCGATATCTCGGTCCCAACTAAGCTTAACGAGGTAAGCAGGGGCCGGAGCCTAGTTTGGCCGCCAGTACGGTCCACCCCTGCTTACATAGTCATGAGGATTGCATCGACGAAGCAGATGTCATTGAGAATGTCACAACTTTGAACCATGTAGTGCCAGACTTGGGAGAGGTAGCCACAAAAATGTCAAATGGCAGGAGGATTTTCATGGGGAGGTAAAAGCTGTTGTAGCAGCAAAGATGGCACAACGGGCTTTGGGTCCAGAGGGGGACGAAAGGGAGGATCGATCTCCATCAACCATCACGTTACCGTGAGGCGTGGCGGCCGAGGAGCTACTGGTGTGGAGGCTTCTACGGGGCTGGTATCAGTAGGAGGAGCAGCCATGACACTTTGTACGAGCACATAGCTTAAACTCTTTTTTTAAAATATTTTGAATAAGACGAAAGTCAATGGCGACAAATATTTCGATACGGAGTGAGTATCTAAATACTTAAAACTGGTAGTGAAGCGTGTGCTTCTCCCACAAACCGCATGGTGCATGGTGCATAGTATAGTAACACATATATTTAGGCCCACACGCAGCAACCTGAAGGATGATGGATCCAACGTTGACCACCCACATCCTTGTTGCCTCAGCTGACTTTTGAAACACAACGTTGGACAAGTGTAGGATATAACGGGCTAGAGCCCAAATTGATTTACTAAAAGGGCCTAAGAAACAGAGGTGGCCCAGCTGTGTGTACATAGCCTACTGGAAACGGCCTTCTTAACAATATCCTCCACACCGCCGCATCGGTCCCAGCCCATTCTCGGCCCAACATGACATCGCTATTCAGCCCAACCAAACTGGTCCGGTGCCCTTCGCTCCCACGAAAACGGAGATCCGGGCCCACCCGCCACCCACCCACATCACACGTCACGTGAAAGCGCGGTGGCAACCGTCTTCCCGTTGAGTCGGTGTGTGTACGTGTTGCCCGCGCGGGGCGCGCCTGCTCACCCCCGCCAGGTGGGCCCACGTACGACCCTCGCCCTCCTCACCCCACGACGCGTCCCCGTCGCTTCCCCGCCAATCCAGTAACTGACCGGCGGACCCGCGGACACGTCGAGGCGTGCGGGCACCACTTGTCATCCATGCGTCGCCGCGCGGAGCCCGTGACCCGGCGCGAGGGAAAACAGCAGCGGACCAGGTGTATCCCCTCGCGAGAGGAGAAAAGGCTACGTCCACGCGCGCCGTCTCACCGCCAGAATGGGCCCCAGTCGTCAGCACCTCCGCGCGCTGGCCTCGTCGGGTGCGTGTAGCGGCCGGGGAAGGGCGCCTTTCTCGAGGTGCGAGCACGACTCCCAGGCCCAGCCCACTACGAGGGGAAGCGACAAGCGAACGGGCGCTTCGATTTTTACAGAAGCATCTCTCTCTCTTCCTCAGTCCCCCTCTCGCCCCCCGGATCTGAACTCCTCCGAAAAAATCGTACAGGGCAATGTGGGATCAATTTTTTGGTCTTTTCCAAGCATTAATATTAGCACCGATTACCTTCCCTCTTCCACCTAATACTTTCACCTTTTCGAGGCTTGGTTAAAGTTTAGCCTATCCATTTCACCATGTATAGATTAGAGCTAAAATTTATTCGGGTCGCCAGATGGGCGGTGGTGGGCGACGTGCGGAAAAAGCATAAGAAGGGCCAGTCCCAGCAGCCGCCGCCGCAGCAGCAGCCGCAACAGCCAGAGCCGGCACCTGCCGTGGAGCAGCACCCGAGAGTGCCTGCTGGGTGCAAGGGCTTTTGGGAGCAGTTGGAGCCCTACTTCCGCGAGTTCACAGCAGAGGATTTCGAGGAAATAGCGACGAAGCATCAATTCTGTCCTAGCAAGCTCGATCCGTCTTTACTCATACCTCTTGTTGGCAGCGGAAATCAGTTAGGGGAGAATTCGGATCCATCTCATGCTTCTGTGGCAGAAGAGAGCTCGGATTTGCACTCGAATTTGGGCAAGCATGACGAGGAGTTGAAGAGTAGCAAAGTGCAAGATATGCAGGAGAGCTCGGATTACATAGGAGCCAGTGTAGAGGTCGTTACTAAAGATGAGAGTAACAAAGAGAATTGTGATCAGGACATGCAGGAAGTGATTGTGCAGCAAGAGGAGCAGCCAGTTGAAATTGTTCTAGATCAAGGCAGAACTGATAGCATTGCTTTACCAAGAAGCAGGGAGGATCCAGGACCTTCTTTGAGTTGGCTCCTAGGAGCAAGGGGACGGTTTGTGCTCACATCAGAGCGCCCAAACAAGAAGAGGAAGCTCTTGGGTGCGGATGCTGGGCTAGAGCAGCTTGTGCTGCTGCCACCCTTGGAAGGTGATACCGATTCAATCTGCGACGTTTGTTGTTTGGGTGAAAGTGTTTTGGTGGATAACAGGATGCTTCATTGCAAGAACTGTGAGATATCTGTGCACCAGAAGTGTTATGGTGTGCAAGTTGTGCCAGATCGCTTCTGGTTTTGTCTTTGGTGTAGCCGGAATATGGAGATGCCACGGAGGTTGACAAGGAGTGATACGTGCAGGACTGTTTTAACACCCTGTGTGCTCTGTCCAAAGGAGAAAGGTGCTTTGAAACCTGTAAAAAGGGACCCTGGTCCATCCACAGATGGAGGAAACCAAGAATTTGTACATTTATTTTGTAGTCTTTGGAGACCAGAGTTCCATGTAGAGGACATGGAATCAATGGAGCCTGTCACCAATTTAGTAGATATCCAAGAGAACCAGTCAAAATTGGTCTGCAGCCTTTGCAAGGTCATGCATGGTGCATGTGTCCGCTGTAGCCATGGTATGTATTGTTTACATCTTATAAAAGCTACATCGATCACCTTAATCCAAACACTCTAGTTTCTATATACAACATGAGTCTCTAGTTAAGATGTTGTGGTACATGAGTCTGCCAGATTTTTCCCATGTACAATACTCTACTTCTAACTGTTTTTTCTTATATACTTATTTACCCAGTGCTTCTCAACAATGTAATATTTCTTTCTCATTCTCTGCACTTATTTTCCTTTTGATATCCCAGTTCCTTTTTTATCCTATGAAGGATTTACACCAGCAATCCTTAAACTTGAACTGCCATGTCTTCCAGGTCCTGGGCTTAGATATGGACCACACTTGTTAAATGCTCAATGTCTAAATCTCCCTAATCAGCATGTATCTTTAGAGGCTGACAAGTGGCCTGACCCTTTTAAAAGCAATTATTTGTGAATTTGTTGCTGACTAGTGTGCCATGTCAACAATTGTTTGCCTTATAGGATGACACATTTACATGCGTTTCCTATTAAGATACTATGTAAGCTGAAACCATCAACACTTGGATAAGACCATATTTGTGAAAGAGCTAGCATTTGAGTTGTGTTGCATTATTGCATGGGTGTAATTGTACTTGAATTGGCACCCCCCTCAACTATTGTTTTCCATGGCCTAACTGGTCTGTAGTTCTAGGCATCTTAACAACTCATACTAAATTTAATTGACCAAGAAAAAAGGACTGAATGTGTAGCTGAGAACCAGACAAGGTTTATATTGGCAAATGCTTTAATGAAAGTACAATGTTTTTTAGTATTTATATTGATGTGGATTTTATAAAAACCATTTGTCCCAGTCATGTCTTGGAGCACAATGGCAAAAAATGTTAAATAAAATAGAACTGTCGGAGTATTTTGTAACTAATGTCTAAAGAATAATAGTTCTAATTTTGTATTCATTCATTTATGTTTGCTAAGTTTATGTTATTTTCAGGAGCATGCAGGACTTCCTTTCATCCCATATGTGCAAGAGAATCCAAGCTTCAGATTGAGATATGGGGGAAGTTTGGCCATGATAATGTTAGACCTTTTTCTTCTTATATAAGTGCATATCATCATATTTGATTGCATAATATTCTTCTTATTTTTTAATTGTTAATAGGTTGAGATGCGAGCATTTTGTTCAAAGCATTCTGCCATCAGAGGTACCAGCTCCATCTCTGAACTGGACCCCACTCAAGTTGAACAGCATGATGGAACGCATGATGGAAAACCTGTCACTAAGAAGGAGCAGCAAGTGAGATTTACACGCAGTAACAAGGACAAATTTGTGAACAACACAAATGCTACTAGTTCTTGTAGCCTAAACAAAACACAGACAGAAGTGGCTTTCTCTCCATCCATTGTTGGAAGCGCAGAAAACCAAGAAACTCGAAGCGCAGAAAACCAAGAAACTCGAAGTGCAGAAAACCAAGAAACTCAAAGCGCAGATATGGTTGTTGATCAACCCACTGCAGATGGGAATCTTATGAGCAATTGTGGAGATGTCTGCAGAGTTCTCAGAAAGGTATTTATTTGCTCATCTTACAAATCCAGATTGGGGTATGGATGTTTACTGCTTAACTGCATTTTACGTTTGCACTGATGACGCAGCTAGTTGTCCAAGGAAAGCTTAGTGTTGGCGACTTAGAATCAGGACTGCGTCTCCATCCAGAATCCCTGGAAGCTCCTCTTAAGGTAATTCGTAGTTTTCATTAGTTCATAAACGTCACCCCTCTATTTCTTCCAGGTGCATGGCTGTGTGTAATAATTGATGCTTGCATCCCACTCAACTTGGTTGTGACTCGAAGCTGGTGGAATATACATCACTTGAATTTTCTGTATCATTTTTTTCCTCTCGAATGTGCAGGAGAGCTGCGTGTCATTCCATTATTAACAAGAAAAATATAAGATACTGGAAGGGTGTAAATCCTATCAAAACACACCCTGACACACCCACACACAGATTCAATATAAATTTATCCATACATGTTAAATATGATAAAAGAATTACTATCTTTGCTACAACTTATCCACTTTTTTGTTCTTTATGTGTAGCTGCTTATTGTTTTACAAAAAAAAACCCATAGTTTAGGAGTCATGGAGGATTTGGTTGTGTACATATAACGTATTTGAAAAGTTATAAACCTTTCAAGTAAACAAAAAGCTAGTGTTATAAATAATAAAGTTCTAATCGTGAGACTGTGTTTATATGTATAACCATTTCATGTATTCATAGCTCTATGGTGTCATTGTGGTGTTTTGCAATGCCATGCTACTGTCAGCCTATTGCCCTATATATTTTATTGAGAAAAATGTGCTGTTGCAGCCTGAAACAATCCCCTTCTCCCCTGGTCTGAAGGCTAAATTGATGGAGTGGCTGCAAAACTCTGTTAAAGACGGTTCTCTGGCACCACAAGGTAACAGAATAAAAAAAACAAGTGTAGTGTTATAGTGATTCTTACGCTTTACCTTTTCGTTTTGTTTCTTGAACTTGGGGGATTTATTCATACTCTTCTCCGGCTCACCATGTAAAAAGTAACATCTAATATTGCATATCATCCTCTATTCTCTGCAATGCTACAACAGTTGTGGCCATGCTGTTCTTTACTTTCAGTTTTATATTTTGTGTAAGGGTTAAGGGTTGCTGTAGATATTATGCTTCTTGATATGACATTAAGATTTAACAATTTATTCTGGGTGATGTGCATATCTTGTGGCTTCAATGATCAGATTTATGGCAGTTTCATTCACTCTTTTTTTTCAACAGGTTATGACTGAATAAGCTAACATTTGCTAACTTCCATTACCTTGTAGAGCCTTCAGGAAATGACATCTAATATTGTGCCATAACTTAGTTAGGGCACTGTTGTTTGTACCAAGTACTAACTGTGATGTACCTTTTTGGTTTACTACCTGCTTTAGATGTTTCTTCATAGTGTTGGGCTTGCAGCTTGCATTTTCTTCCCCTTTCATTTTTTCCCTAAAACTTGGGGTTCATGGTTAGCCCTTTGTTTATGATTAAACTAGTCCAAAGCAATGAAGACTTAAGTCTTAAATGCTATATCAATTTCATTAATACTTGTAGACTTGATTCTTCTGGTATTTAATAACAGGTGCATTGCTTAGGAGAGAAAGTAAGAACTCAACTGTTACTGAAATTCAATCAGGACAGGAGGAAGGCATCTCATCAGTTGATCATCACTGTCCTGAAAATGACAATGCTAGTAGGGGCGATTTAGTTCAAAATGGTTATCACAGCTGTCCTGATCCTGGTGTAGATAAGGTTTCTGGCCGGCGTTTGCTCAAGTATGCTCAACCCCACTCTCGGCCCAGTCATGCATGTTTCTGCACAAAATTTACTTCTGTGACTCTGGTTATTTTTTGATGCATGTTCTTATGGACTGTTTTATTTGAATGATCAAATGACTTAATCTGTTTCAAACCCATGTAGCATGGATGGTTACCGCTGCTATATTGATCCATTCATAGAGAAAAGGGTGCAAGATTCATGGGGTAATAACTTGGAGCAAACTATACGAGGAAATGATTATCATGGTGAATTCCTGTTGCCTTGACCATCAATTAAATAAAATACATTGCCAGCCTTTTTATTCACATCTGATCTGATTATCTGAAAATAAACTTTGTTTTCTCCCAACTTCAATAGAAGAGTTATGGTGCGCTCCTCGCAATGAGGACATTGCCAATCTTCGGCAATTAGCAGACACAGGTGCTGTGGATCAAGTTTGTAATGCAAAATCATCAGATATTCTGGAATATTCACCTGACGATGAAGTAGAAGGGGAAATAGTTTATTTACAATCCAGGCTACTTAATGGTGTTGTTTCCATGAAACAAAGATATGGTAAGGGTGCTTTCCTTTTGTTACACATGCTACCATTTTGTGAGCAGAAAACGAAATGGTTTATTAATTCCCAGGCAGTACTCACTAATTGGGCTTCTGTGCAAAACATGCTGCTTAGTTGAGTTTGTATTCATCACCTTTCTGAATCGATATGTCAGTCGTCCTTATATCTTGCAGAAGATTTGATACTCAAGGTTGTCCAAAATATTTCTAAAGAGTTGGATTCGGTCAGTAAAAGAAAATGGGACCATATCATTGTGAATCAGTTCCTTCGTGATCTGCGGGAAGCTAAGAAACGCGGGAACTCAGAGAGGAGACACAAGGAAGCTCTATCTATCCTAGCTGCAACTGCACCTTCTGTTGCACCGCCCTCGCGAATATTAACAGTGAGGAAAGATGCAGATAACAAGGTTACATCCTCTAGACAAGAGGTTAGTGCCGTGCTTTTTGCTCCCTCAATTGATTCGTGCCATGCATTATCATTTTTATTGGCCTCTCTTTGTTTTCAGAACATGCCAAGAGCCAATGCTGGATCCTTAAGAATTAGCCAACTATCTTCATTGCCACAAGCAAAAGATTTACCATTTTCCAGTAGCAGAGTCTCAGAAGATACCAACTTTGGCATTTTCGATCTGGCAAAGTTCTCCAAGAAAAGTGCTCTTCCCTGTGATATATGCATGCGATGTGACACTGTATTGAACCGTATATTTGTCTGCTCCAGCTGCAAGGTGCTTTGTATTTACTGTCCCTTTTGTTTACAAATTGCACTCAGTCAACTATTAACTCATGCATGATCAGCAGGCTGCTGTCCACTTAGATTGCTACCAGAGTCTGAAGTATCCCACAGGCCCCTGGAAGTGTGAACTTTGCCAAGAAATGGCCTTGGATTCTGTCATCTCTTGTAATCATTCAGATTGCAATGGTGTAAAAGCATGCTTGGCGCAGTGTGGTTTCTGCCATGGAACATCTGGTGCGTTTAGAAAGACTGGGAAGGGGCAATGGGTTCATGCATTCTGTGCTGAGGTAATGATTTGATTCCCCCTTATTGCTATTTTGCTTAGCGTATTGACATTTTAAAATTTCCCCAACTTTCTTTAGTGGCTGTTGGAGACCACATTCAGAAGAGGGCAACATAATGCAGTCGACGGAATGGTACTAATTTTGTTCTATCTATGCTCGTAATCATAACTTTTATATTTTGGAATTAAGTAGGCTGTCTTTCATATTAGTTCATTACATGCATGGTTATGTTATTATGTAACCAGAAGCCACCTTGATTAAATATCTTATTATTTTATTTTGGCTGTAAATTGTAAAGGAGAGGCTTCACAAGGCTAAAGATACATGCACTATATGCCACCGCCGAGTTGGTGCATGCTTGAAGGTTTGATTTCTAAGATTAGCTTTTACACACCTGTTAATCCAGATGGTATAGACAGACCAGTCCAATCTTGCTAAGTTTTTCTTTTTCGACTGTGCAGTGCAGTACAGCAGACTGTCAAATTACTTTCCATCCTACTTGTGCTAGAGATGCTGGTCTTTACATGAATACAAAAAGAATCGGTAGTATGTTACAACATAAAGCATACTGTGGTGGACACAGTATCGAGCAGAGAAAGGTAAGCGATGCTTTATATTGTTTAGGCGAGGTTGATGTCTTCACCTTGTAACTAGTTTTCTACCTTATGTCATCATTACCCTTACATTATTATCTGGAAATTTGTGTAGGCTTATCGTCAACAATATGGACCTGAGGAGGTCAAGAGCATGAAACAAATGAGGGTAAACACGCCTGCTGCCCACACTGCTGAAAAATGATCCATATTTTGCTTGAATCATTATATGTTCTACTTTCCTTTGTAGTTTTACTAACTATGGTTGTAATAATTTGAGACTTTTAATCTTTACAAGTACTTGTGTGTTGGTCTTTTGACATGCATTACCTTTGCCATTTTGTGTATAGCAGCTCTAGTTCACATCCGGTCTATTACATTTAAAGAAGATTATCCTATTGTCGTTTTGTTCTTATGTGACACTAGTCCATACTAGGATCATATCATACAAGTAATGTGGCCTTGTGGCAATTTGTGCTGTATTGACATTGACAATTAGCCATGGTGAAAATATTATTGGTATTAAGCAGACATTATAATTTTCTATCAAGCAATGTTTAGCATGCTGTATTTGATGAAGTATATTGGCTATTGTAGGCCTTATAAAGGATAGAAATTACAATATTACATATAAAGATAAAACTTTAAATTTCTCATGTTTGCTATTGTACCTTTGTGTGACCAATAAGATTTTTATGTGGAGACAAGGACAGACTTGCCGATTAGCATCAGGAACATTCTAAAACATTCAAAGCCGAAATTGCATAAAGCTGATAAGTAGGAAGAAATAGCAAACTCCGATTTTATTTGATTTAGACTTCGATAGTTTACTAGAAGTGGATTTTTTTTTTTGCTTCAGTTAAGTGATATAGCCTATGGTACCATAGGAACATGTTTTCGTCGGAAGATGGCCAACAAACTCTAGATTTATATGCTTTTTGTTTTTTCTCACTCTTGGCAGGTTGAATTGGAACTATTACGCTTCCTTTGTGAGAGGATTGTGAAGAGAGAAAAAGTGAAGGTACAATAGCTGTTATTGTGTCTATTTGTGTACCTTCAGTTTATCAGGGAATTAAATATCATCAGCCATATTTTATTCTCTTTATGCAAAGAGTAAAATAGAAGTTTTTTGGCAATTGACTACGTAGTACATACTAGAGGATGATGTTAAGCAATGTGGCAAAATACACTAGGGGTCCAGTGAGTGAGTATGCACCAAAATGATTGCTGCTGTTTGGTTTTGATGTCAATATTTAAAACTAATATTGAAAGTTCCTTGCTGGACATCCCTGTTGTCCACCTTCCCATCATTCATTCTTAGACGTAGAAACATTGTACCTTATCCTTGTTAAATGAAATATATAACACTTGATTGCCATCTCGCAATTTTCTTGTTTGACATTCTGATAATTTGTAGTCTCATAGTTATGTGCCACAGATATTTGTTGTAATCACCTTATCATACTACATTAATCTGGAATTTTTCTATACTAACTTAAATCTTGATTCTCAATGTACTAGAAAGATTTGGTTGTATGTGCACATGACACACTTGCTGCAAGAAGGATCACTTCTGTCTCTTCAATGTGGACATCTTATTGTGGATCTGGACCTGGAGCAAGTTCAGAATCTGCCACTACTTCTGTTAATAACAAATCATATAGTGGAACTATGCAAAGATCTGATGATATCACAGTGAGATCAGATGATGTCACAGTGGACAGTACTGTTACCAAGAAACATACTGTCAGGTTTTCTCTAAATAACAACAGGGATGCTGATCGGAACACAGCTGACAGTTCAACGTCAACAATATCATATAAGCGGAAGTTGGATGATGGGGAATCACCTGGATTCAAGAGTCTTTCTGAAACGCCAGCTACTGCATTGGAATCGGAGGTTGTAGAAAATAAACCAACAGATAAAAAGGTTTGTGCACTTCTTTTTATTTTTCGCAACCTTTTTTCATTCATATTCATACATGTTTATGTAAAGTTTGCATTCTATTCTACCCTAATCAATTCTGATGCTTTTGCATACCATTGCAGCATAGAGAAACATATCAAAAGGAGCTTGTTATGAGTTCTAACCAAGCTATGTTGAAGAACAAGAGCCCTCCTGAGAGATATGTTTATACTCGCCGGAGCTCCCAGTCCAAAAGGAAGCAATGCAGTCAGCATGGAGTAGAAGGGCCTGGTGGATAACCATGATGGATCCTTCTTGAGAATACTCTTTGAAGCTTGTTGTGGAAAACACATGCAGCATGCGGGGCTGGCCATTTTAGCCATGCCCATAGCCACCGGAGCAGGCATGATGGGACCAAGTTTGGAACATGGTGCAAGCTGGGTTATTTTGACTCAAGTATATTTGAGCTTCCGAGTGGAAGATTTGACTCATTGAGCCCATGTCACTGGAGGCCAACATGTGTGAATTCATTCACTGATTTAGGTATCAAGGGCAGGTTTTGTGCATTGTGCCCTGTTGCTGGTATGGCCATCTGCGCATTTGTTGTTTTGAAGGAGCGAAGCAATTGAATGATGAAAGGAAGAGATCAGAGAATTGTTGCTAACTGATGACTTCGAGTAGGCCGCCCGTTTGTACATGAATATCCATATTTAGGAGTTGTAGGTAGCTGGTGGGTTCTAATGTACTAACTGAATTGCATGTTGTTGTGTGGCTTACATTTGTTCTGACTTGAGAGATGAACCCTCGCCTGGTTGAAGGCATTTCATGTTTGTACAGGCATGCAGGCTAATCATTCTTCTCCTATGTAGGATGTTGCCTTCTGTGGTTAACCGAAAACATCTGTTAGTAAACTTGGTAGACGACATGTTGGCAAATGGGATGTGTTGTTATCAGCTACTGCATAAGGTTGTTTCTTACTGATGTTGAGCCCGCAGCTTGTCAAGGCCTTGTGTTATGCCTGTGTTTTGTGAATGGTCTCTGTAACCTCGCCTGTGTAATGTGTTTGTGAATGGTCCCTGTAACCTCGCCTGTGTAATGTACATACAAATAAATTCAACTCTTTGTCGTTGTGATGAGTTGTGAATTGTAAATGGTACAAGGAGCAATGAATACTCTTGCACCTCTGCCAAGCATGATACCGTGTCTTTTACAGTGTCTTTTAGGCATTACAGTCGACAAATTTTTGTCAACTAAATTATGGAAACTCTTACATACAGTAGTGTGTTTTCCAATTCACCTGGCATCACAGTTGAACGATTTTCATCGAACTGAATTATCGACCTCTTACATAGTCTCAGGTGTTTTCCATTTCACCTGCCGAAACCTGGAGTGAAATGCATCTGCTTCCAATCTGGTCGTTGCTGTCGGTCTTTTAGAAATAAAATAAGGGGCCTGTCGTTGCTGTCGGTTTTTTACAAACAAGGGGCCTTGGGATCAAATCGTGGCGGTCAGTATTTAGAATAAGGCGCTTTGGGATACCTACTATGTTGTGCCTTCTCGTGATGCATAGGATTGTTAAAAGCTTCGAAAAAGAATTGTTCAAAACGAAGGGTGTCATCCTCGTACTTGAAGTTGAAATTTTCAGCCTGTTCGGCTGATAAACATTTGGCTTATGCTGCTGCTGCTGATGTTTGCTGTTCAGCCAGCAGCCAGGGGAGCGGAGAGCTGCAAGACGAAAGAGACGAGGAGAGAAAGGCAGCGTCGAACCCTATCTGACAGTCCGAAAGGATGTAGTCTGCCTGCCGAACGGCTGAACTGTTCATCCCAGCTGAAATCAGCCATTTCTATTCAGCCGAACATGCCCTTTGTGAGAAAGAATAGCACAACTTAAGGCTTGGCAAAGACAAATTATAGGAATTAATAGCTTCATTCCTAGTATTTTATATTGGGACATCGAAATGGTAGGATTCCCCTCTTGGGGCATTTGTATTGTCAACATAGTAATTTTTAGATACATTGCATTCTAAATATGTAGTTTTGTGATAAGCACGATAAATTTGTAGTCTTGTGATATGACTTCTTCAATCTGTTAGTCTTCTAAAATAATATGTAGATTTATGAAGTTTATTTTTTTCATATTCTTAATACATCCTTCTTTTTTTAGCATATTTCACATCTTGTGGTTTAAAACCGCCTATTTGTGCACCTTGTCCATTTTGACAATGGTTTCAGCTTAGGAGTACATTTTGACAAGCAAATCAATTATTTATTCACTTAAAAACAAACCGTTCGATTCGTTAATCCAAAAAAATGTGAAAAACAATTTTATTTAAATTCTTATTTGATCAAATTTGAGTTCTAATTGGCAGAACTTCTAGAGTTGATTATGTGCTCAATCAATTTTTCAGAGAGAAATAATTCTCTGAAATGAACTAAAATACTATGAGCTGAAAAAATGGCTTCTTCTGATTTTGTGAAGCGGTTCCCCTCCTTGATTCTTAGTTTCTTACAATTTAGGCTAGAGAATCAAAGAAAATGAATTTTAGCCACATAATCCGTTATATCAGAAAATCAAAATAAGATAGAACTCTACCAAAGGAGCCCTTGGATTCCACCGAGAACATGATCTCAACATCAAGCCGCTTTAGCGTGGTTTCAACAACTGCTTAATTGTGCGCGGCAAGCATAGTGACACTGTGTGACATTGGATTCCACCGAGAACATGATCTCAACATCAAACCACGTTAGCGTGCTTTCAACAACTGCTTAGTTGTGCGCGGCAAGCATAGTGACACGGTGTGAAATCCATTTTTGACCCCATTTATTAACTATGAAGTCTGTTTTACTATCTACAGAGGCCACATAGATTAAAGGAAAAAGTTTAAATTACTCCCCTCAAGTATAGCGAAAGTCCAGATAACCCCCTAAACTATGTTTTGGTTTAATTTACCCCCTAAACTATGTTATTTGGTTCAACTTACCCCTTAACATATTTGTCTTTTTTGTTTCTCCATGCACAAGATAAAATTTAATTTGAGACTTTGCAGGGAGGTAGTGAACATCATAATCTATATTAGAAAATATTTTACGAATTTTTCATCACTAATTTCTATATAATATTGTATTTTAAGGATACCTTTATTATTAAATATATTACCCTATCAAAAAAGTGACAAAAAGTTGATGATATATTTTTTTAACATGTCTTTTATTGTCTGCTATAATTTTGCAAAAGTTAAACTTTAAATTCCACTTATGTATGGAGAAACAAAAAAGACAAATTATGTTCAGGGGTAAATTGAACCAAATGACATAGTTTATGGGTAAACTGAACCAAGAATTACTTTAGAGGGTTATCCAAACTTTGGCTATACTTGTGTCGGTGCTGAGATTGGCCGACCAACCTCAACGCCTAACAGAATGCGCTGTGTCCCGTCCCTCACCGGTTGATGCAAGAGCTAGCACAATGACTCAAGGGATTTATCCTGGTTCCGGCCACGGGGCCGTACGTCCAGCAAGGCGCGCTCTTGGGCACTATACTATCTTGCACCGGGGTGCTTGCAGTGGGGGGCTACAAGCTCGGCGGGAGAGGAGGCGAGGCCTCCAAGTCCCTGTGTGAGTGGGTGATTGAGGCAGAATGCCAATGTCGCGATGGGCGTGTGTGTGTTCTATCGTGAATGTGGTCCTCTTCGTTCGGTGTCCGTCTGCCCGCCCCCCTTTTGGCCGGCGCCTTCTCCCCCCTTTTATAGTCCAAGGAAGGAGGAAAGCGGCCCTGAGGGGGTACAAGTACAAGCACAGCACACGCTACAGGGGGCGTACTTGGAGAGCGTGGCGCCGGGCGTGCTGTCGTCCTTGGCTCTGGGCGGAAATTCATGGCGAGCCCCGGCTTCTTCGGATGTCGTGGCAGTCCTTGGTCTTGTCCTGGCACGGCTTCGAGGGGTAGAAGGCCCTCCGGCTAGGCTTTGGTCGTCGCCCGTACACCGGGTCGAGGGCCTCCCACGTTCGCCCAGTCATGGAAGGACGGGAGTTGGCAGCACAGTGACGGAATGATGACCTCCGCTGGTCACAGTGCACGGCGTGCTCGCCCCGTCGAGGGAATGGCAGGGAGTTGGTAGCACAGTGACAGAATAATGACCTCTGCTGGTCACAGTGCACGGCGTGCTCGCCCCGTCGAGGGAATGGCAGGGAGTTGGTAGCACAGTGACAGAATAATGACCTCTGCTGGTCACAGTGCACGGCGTGCTCGCCCCGTCGAGGGAATGGCAGGGAGTTGGTAGCACAGTGACAGAATAATGACCTCTGCTGGTCACAGTGCACGGCGTGCTCGCCCCGTCGAGGGAATGGCAGGGAGTTGGTAGCACAGTGACAGAATAATGACCTCTGCTGGTCACAGTGCACGGCGTGCTCGCCCCGTCGAGGGAATGGCAGGGAGTTGGTAGCACAGTGACAGAATAATGACCTCTGCTGGTCACAGTGCACGGCGTGCTC
Source organism: Echinochloa crus-galli (assembly GCA_900205405.1). Classification (NCBI taxonomy): domain Eukaryota; kingdom Viridiplantae; phylum Streptophyta; class Magnoliopsida; order Poales; family Poaceae; genus Echinochloa; species Echinochloa crus-galli. The sequence goes on from OAMR01000365.1 coordinate 644,847, forward strand.
GCCCCATCGGGGGAATGGCAGAGAGTTGGCGGAAGTGACCCGGCGGACGTCGTTGCAGGGCCGCGCTGGGCTGGAGTCAGCGCTTCCCTATTGGCTCGTACTCCCGCTCGAGGGCCTCCCCTGCCCGTTCGAGGGCTGGGCCGTACGGGGGAGGACGAGAGCAGGCGGAACAGTGGCGGCGAATGACAGTGGTACGCTCGCACAGGGCTCACCACGCCTGTTGGGAGACTGGGACGGGCGGTCCTGTGGCTGGAGTCAGCGGGAATGACAGGGCTTTGGCGGACCTGACCGGGGTTCGTCCATGGTCGCCGTCCGTACGACGTTCCATGACGCCCACCTGCCCGCTCGAGGGCTTCGTGGTGGGAGAAAGACGGGAGCAGTTGGCACAGTGCGGTGGAGTGACCCGTGCCTGCCCGCATAGTGGCGATGCGTCAGCACGGGACGGGGGCAGGTGGTACAGTGGACCTGACCGTGTCAGCGACGTGGAGCAGGGCGGAGTCCCATCCCCGTCCTTTGACTTGGGCGCTTGGTAGGTCGCGGCATTAAATGTTGTTACCGGGCGGAGTGGCGGGGCACCACTACCGCGAATAGAGGGGTGACCTCGAGCGGGACGGAGTGGTCCATCCGCTTGACCGGGTTCGCGGACGCGGCTGTCTCGTTTGAGCTTTTAACGGGTAGTTCGAGTGGGCGTCCGTGCCCCGTTCGTTAGGGGTTGGCTCGTGGTCTGGAGACACGTCCATCAGCGAGCACTCGCAAAGGTTTGTTAGGCAGGGCTTGGTCCCGTTCGACAGGGGCCAAGGGCGCGAATGCTCTCCCTCGGTGGGATCCCTCTACTAACTGTCTTTGTCTGGCCTCGAACACAACAGGGGCGTCCCCAGACTTCGCGTCTGGGGTAAAGTCATGATGAGCACGCCCGAATCATCCCTGACTCTGTTGATCTGGAGCGCCTGTCGAACCCGTTCGTGGGCCAGGCTTCGAACTCCTCATCAGTAAGGCCACTGAGAGGGCGTGCGTGCCCCTAGGGGGACCCCCCTTGGGATGTCCCCGACAACAATGTCTAAAGTAGTGTCTTGCTAACATGGCATCATGGACACTACCTATGGACATCATAGGTTGGGACTGCCCTTAGCACTCGAATCAGAAACCCATCCGTAATAATTATTAAAGGACAACATGAGGCGGTTAACTAAGCACTTGATGGGGGGTAATTAACAAGCTAAGAGCACGCATCACAAAACAGGCACGCCGTGACGACGGGTCCGGATCGATTATTCGGGGAAGGAGAGCCACCCTTGGATGATTTGATTTGATACTGACGGAAGCCTCTCGCTTAATTAGGCGATGTAGTAGAGGGGGTCAGGCAGCTTGAAGGTGCGTGCGCCCTCCGGCTCGCCGAGGATGTCGCTCCACTGGTCGCCGATGTTGCCGACGATGACGAATCCGGCGTCCTGGAGCTTCTTCCGCTCGCCGGACTTGTAGGCGATGGCGCTGCCCTTGAAGCCGGGGGTCTTGAGCACCAGCTTCAGCCAGCCGGAGTAGCCCTGGCGGCGGAGGTTGTCGACGGTGATCTCCCTCTGGTCCTCGGTCCGGCCCGTCAGGAACACCGGCTTGATGCCCAGCGAGATGAGCTTGTTGAAGAGCCGCTGCGTCTCCGGCAGCACCGGCGCGCTCCCCTCCAGCACGTAGTTGTTGAAGGCCGACGCGTTGTACAGCGTGGTGCTGTGGGTAGGGTAATAATTATGTTAAGCATTCGATTATTAAGCATGAACAATGGAAAATTAAGGACAATAATTGACAAGGTTAGTCATATGTACTTTCATCAAATAAACTCGCCGCTTGGCTAATAATCGATCATGCACTGCTAGTATTCACTACGTGTACTTTTTCGTTACAGACTGGTGTGTGTGTGTGTACAGTAGTTATAAAACGACTTTATTATTAGCACGTGATTGAACAGTAGGGGACCATTTTGGATATACTTAGTATACGAGTCGCATGGCACTGTTTTGGTAGCCAGAAGTATTATTGGCCAAGCGGACCAGCAAAATATCTACTCCGTAGTGTACGTACTATGCACTACACTTGTCCCACTATGATCGATCTGTCTCATCGACGTCCCCATCTGGCATGGATTTGCTTGGACATGAATGCATGTCCTACGCAAATTGTACCTTTCATTGAGATGTATTGCATCTCTTTATTCTTCCCTATAGATTTATGAGAATATATTTTTACTCCCACTCCCACATATATAGTTACTTTTCCAATATAGTATCTAGTTTTGACTCAAACAACGAGACCAGGTCGAGGATAGGACCAAGCCCTCCTCGTTCATGCTGTTAGTAACAATGTTTCCATGTTTTTCGCAAACTTTTCGTCGTTGTTGACTAAGAACATGAAGTATTTACGAGAAATGCTGAGAATTTAAGGGTAGAAGCGACGTAGCTGTTGGATGTTCCAGGTATTGGGGAAGACCTCGCCCTTCTCGTTCGCTAGCTTGTGGGTGCCGGGCTTGAGGACCTTGGCGATGATGAATAGCCCTTCCCATGATGGAGTTAGCTTGTGGCATTCCTGATTGTCTTGGCGCAACCTTAACACCAGGTCTCCTTGGTCTTGCCGTCGAAAATCGCCTCGACAGCTTCCTCTCCAGAGGCGAAGTTGGTGGCCATGTCGAATAGCGCGTTGACACTGGTGGGGTGCTTTCGCCCCAGCTCGCGCACCAGCTCTTGGCACGTCGTGCCTTCCAGGAAGGCGTGGATGATTTCGGAATCACCCACGCTCGGGAGCTTGGTGCAGCGCTTGGAGAAGCGGCGGATGAAGTCCCTCAGCGGTTCGCCGGCCGTCTGCCGACACCCGCGTAGGTCCCAGGAGTTCCCGGGGCGCACGTACGTGCCCTGGAAGTTGCCCACGAACATCCTGACCAGGTCGTCCCGGTCGTGGATCTGGTTCGCTGGCAGGTGCTCGAGCCACGTCCGCGCGGAGTCCGCGAGGTGGAGCGGAAGGTTGCGGATGATGACGGCCTCGTCCATGGCCCCGCCTAGCTCGCAGGCCAGGCGATAATCGTTGAGCCATGTTTCGGGGTTCGTCTCACCCGCATACTTGGCGATGGTAGTTGGCTGCCGAAAGCGCGGCGGAATGGGCGCCGAGCGGATTCTCCGGCTGAACACCGGGGTCCCAGGAGGCTCGGGAGTCGGACTTTTATCCTCCTCGCTGTCATAGCGACCCCCACGTCGGGGGTGCCTGGGGCGAGGAGGCGTCACGCCCTGCCTCTTCCTGTTGAGGACGTTGCGCGCATCACCGTCGTCGAGGGTGCCTCGCGTGTCGACGAGTCGGTCCTTTGCGGGCCTCCTCGCCTCGTGGTTGTCGACCACGAGCGCTCTGCCGTCGCTTGTCGGGCGGTGAGGAGTCCGCGCTCCCCTGGGCGGGGTGTGAACAGACTGCTCCCTGTCCTGCCTGCCAACCTCGGCCCTCGAGCTGGCCTGGTTACGCATGCGGGACGCGGAGCTCTCCACTTGTTGCACGGCTGCCTCCTCGACGAGGGCCTGTATCTTGCGCCGCATATCGCGCGCCTCCAGTGTTGATGGTTCGGGCATGGCCCGTATCAACGTCACCGCGGCGACGAGCTTTTGGCTCCTCCGCGGTGGCATTGCTGGCCCAGTGTCACGGACGTCGTTCAGGATGCGCGCCCTGGCTACGCGTCCGGCGGCCCGCGCGCGTTCGC
>OAMR01000365.1:673811-686141 GCA_900205405.1 Echinochloa crus-galli
CACTTCACCCTGGTTCGGTCCACGAACCGGTCAGACCGGTTTGTACAACCGGTCAGACCGGTTTGGCCCCCTCTGGTGGTCAGACCGGTTCTATGGGTGCAGGAGCATCCGGTGCAATGGTTTTATCTAATACGGTTGCTTCTGGTCCTGTTTATACTATTCCACGTCCTGCAGTTGTTGGAAGTATACCCCACGGATCTGGCGCGTCTCACGGGCCGATTCCGAGTACTTCCCAAAGTTCAATGTACCATGTTCCCCGTATTCCACAAAACAGAGGTGATGGGAACTATCAAGCCGAGTTAGCTAAGTTCAAAGAAGACATAGCAAATACACTTAGAACAAGACTCGGGCTTGAATTGGGTAGTTCACGCTTATATCAGAAACCGTATCCGCCTGAATTTGATTTGGTTCCTTATCCTAATGGTTGGCGTGTTCCTGATTTTATTAAATTCAGTGGTGAAGATAATAGAACTCCTTGGGAACACATTAGTCAATATGTTTTGCAATTAGGAGAGGCATCATTTTATGAGGCATTGCGTATACGGTTGTTCTCATTATCTTTAACTGGAACTGCCTTTTCATGGTTTTCTTCGCTTGCTCCTAACTCTATTCAAAATTGGACTCAATTGGAGCGTAAATTTCATGATCATTTCTTTAGCGGAGAAAACGAAGCTAAATTATCTGATTTAACATCGGTTAAGCAAAGCCGAGAAGAATCGGTTCTCGATTATTTTAAAAGATTTAAAGATGTTAAGAACCGATGCTTCAATATAACTGTTTCTGAAAAGGATTTAGCAGATTTGGCTTTTGTAGGCTTACGGTCTCATTACAAAGAAAAATTAGAAGGTTCTGATTTTCTCACTATTAATCACTTGCAAATGAAGGCCATGAGTCTAGAATTGAAATTTAAAAATGCAAAAGAATCTGCTAAACCTCATCGTTCGAATGTGCATATTATTGATAATGATTCTGATAGTTCGGACGATGATAAAGAAATTTATGCTGCTGAATTTGTTTGGTCATCAAAAAGTAAACCTGGTTCTTGTCCTTCATTGAAGCCGATTCAGAAAAATCGGCAAGAAGAAAAATTTACTTTTGATGTAGCCAAATGTGATCGTGTTTTTGATGAATTGCTTAAGAATGGCTTTGTTAAACTTTCTCATGCAATTCCACCAGCCGATCAATTGAAAAATCGTGCATATTGTAAGTGGCATAATTCTTTTTCTCATGCAACGAATGATTGCAATGTTTTTCGACGACAGGTACAATCGGCCCTTAATGAAGGTCGATTGGTGCTCGCTGAAATGCAAGTTGACAAGGCTCCTTTCCCTGTTCATACCTTGGATGTGAACACCAAGATGCTGATTCGGCCGGAACAAGCCGATGGAGCTAAAGGGAAGAACGTGGTGATTGGAGATCCAAGGCCGGAAATAGTTAATGACAAAGTTCCGGTCAGAACAGTGATGATTGGGAGGACTCTTGATGGTAAAGAGTCTTTGAAAATTACAATTAATACATCAAGGCCCGGGGGGCAAGGAAGTTCTTTGGAAGAGAATCGGTCCGCTAGCCAGGCGAAACCGGTCAGACCGGTTTCCCAAACCGGTTAGACCGGTTTGTCTCCAGACCGTCCAAGAACTTTCAAGCCTAAGCGCCCGGAAGTGGGTACTTGGAAATTCAATGAGCCAAAGATTCAAGGGAGGGTTCTGAAGCAAGGACCTACTTTTTCGCAGCTCATGAACAAGTACACAAAGGCCGTTCAAGTTGATCGGCCGACAAAAAAGAGACAGAGGTCACCACAGCGTTGGAATAGTCCTGCAGATTATAAACGTCGTGGTGGTGCTACTGGAAATTCGGTGCATAACCGATTAAGCTCGTACCAATCAGGTCGCTTGACCGCTTTCCAAAGCGGTCAGACCGGTTCTGTGAACCGGTCAGACCGGTTTCGGTCTGAGCAAAGATTTCATGTTCCTCCTAAGCAAGAATACCGTATCAAGGAGAAAAAGGAGGATGTGCAAGCCCAAGCCAATGAATTCATAAAAATTGGTGATATTCCAGTGGCTATGCAAGACTTGGGTAAAAAGCCGATAGTCATTGGAGATTCGGCTCCTGTTCCAGTCAAGAAGCCGATCATGGTTAATGATCATGAGGCTAGCAGTAGCAAGGGCGTGAAGAAGATCTTCCAGCCAAGGTGGTGTCCTTCCGGCTTGACTCACACGCAAAAGCGGAAGCTACAGCGTTTACGGAACAAAGAGAAGAGGGAACAGGAAGCCGAGAAGCTGAGGGATGAACATTTCAACAAGTATAGACCCATGATTCCTCAGATCAAGACCTGGCGAGTTGTGCAGCCAGCAGCACAACCGGTCAGACCGGTTCTGATCAGCCCACCGCTGCAGAAGCGGTCAGACCGGTTTCTGGAACCGGTCAGACCGGTTTGTCAACAGAGGCAGGGGCCGGAACTACTTCAACCATTGATGCTATTCCACCAATTTCTCCAGTGGTTGAAGATGAAGAGTTAGTTGATTTTGAGCCTTCTCCAGAACGTGACAACATGGAAATTAATGTTGTCTATTTATCTTCTGATTATTATGTCGTGCCGGAGGAGGAAATTTCTCATCTTCAACTTGGGCCTCGAGATGCTGTGTTTCAGAAGCCTAGTGAATCAGAAAATCATCTCAAGGCTTTGTATATGAGAGGGCACATCAACGGGAAGCCAATTTCTCGTATGTTGGTTGATGGTGGCGCTATTGTAAATCTTATGCCATACTCTCTCTACAAGAAGATTGGTGGAAAAGACGAAGAATTGATCAAGACGAACATGACGGTCAGTGGAGTTGGTGGAGGTGATCCCATTGGTGCCAAGGGGGTGGCTTCTATGGAGTTGACCGTCGGGAGCAAGACTATTGCTACAGTTTTCTTCGTCTCCGAGGTGCAAGGTAACTTCAGTTTAATTCTTGGTCGAGATTGGATTCATGCGAATAAATGTATTCCATCTACCTTGCATCAATATCTTATTCAGTGGATCGGCGATGAAGTTGAAGTTGTCCATGGTGACAATTCTTCCTTTGTTGCAACGGCCGATTCTGATTCTCTTAGTGCAAATGAGAAGGTCCAATGTTTGTCGGGCATGGATTTGACCGACTATGAGTTGATCAGTTGCACTAAGGATGGTTTTGTTTCAGAAACCGGTCTGACCGGTCTGACTGCCAGAACCGGTCTGACCGGTTCTGAAACCGGTCTGACCGCTTTGTCCCCTGACAGAAGCGAAAATCTTTTGGATGATGCTAATCAATCCAAAGTTGAAGATCAGGATTGGAGGGTGCCTATTATTACTTATTTGAGAGATCCTGGTCGTGGTGCAGAAAGAAATATTCGGCGAATATCGTTTAAATACGTTTTGCTTGACGATGAACTCTATCGTCGAAACGCCGAAGATTTGCTGTTGAAATGTCTTAATTCGGATCAGGCCAAAGTTGCCATGGGTGAGGTCCATGAAGGTATTTGTGGTACACATCAATCGGCTCCAAAGATGAAGTGGTTACTTAGACGAGCCGGTTTCTATTGGCCTACTATGATGGCGGATTGTTTCAAATATTACAAAGGATGTGAGGAATGTCAGAAGTTTGGAAATTTGCAACTTGTTCCTGCTGCATTGATGTATCCTATTATTAAGCCATGGCCGTTCCGAGGTTGGGGATTGGATTTTATTGGACAAATTAATTCTCCATCATCAAAAGGACATCGTTTCGTGTTGGTTGCTACTGATTATTTTACTAAGTGGACCGAAGCGATTCCCTTGAAGAATATGATGCATCGAGAGGTAATTGAATTTGTTACGCAAAATATTATTCATAGATTCGGTATTCCTCAAACTTTGACAACGGATCAAGGTACTTCGTTTATGTCTAAAGAGGTACGTGAATTCGCCGAATCCTATAGAATTAAATTGCTCAATTCATCTCCATATTACGCTCAGGGTTTTTGATGAATTGCTTAAGAATGGCTTTGTTAAACTTTCTCATGCAATTCCACCAGCCGATCAATTGAAAAATCATGCTTATTGTAAGTGGCATAATTCTTTTTCACATGCTATTAATGATTGCAATGCTTCCCGGCCTATATATATGAAGGCTAAGGCCGATTGAGAATATATCCAATCGAATCAATCAATATTTTGTCCTTTACTTTTATCTCCAAACCCTAGATCTTTTCCAACCCTATTTGCTGTTCTTTGCTCGTCTCCGCGACGTACAGAGGCGTTCTAGGTGGCCTGCCGACCCTAGAGTAACCCTAGATTGCTTGAGCTCCGACGGGGTCCCTCCCGAGCTCGAGTTTCTAGGTCTTCACGACCTCCTGTCAGAAAGCGGTCTGACCGGTTTTAGGAACCGGTCTGACCGATTTTGCCGAGGGAGGCTGGGTGTTGGCCGTGGTGACGGCCGTGCTGCGTTTTCGAGTGTGTTGTCGCATCTTTGTGTCAACAGAACATTAATCCAAATGGCATGCGTGTGAGCTGTGAATGGTAGTACCAGTGGCAGTGACCGGCCTTGTGCAGCTTCTAGCCTTCTACTGTACTGTAACTCTCATCTTGTTGTTGATGCCATATGTGTGATCCCCAATCATGGTTTCCAGGGTGCATCGTACAGGCATGTCAGCGTCCTAAACTAGTACATCATGATCCCATATGTCAGATGCGCATGAACATGGGATGGATAAGACAATGAGCCCTTCCTTTTTTTAGGAAAAAAAATGCTAAATCTGCTGTGAAGGATAATGGTGTGGCTATGGACAAAATGGGGGGTCATAGCTCGTACCAATCCTCGAAACATCACTGATTTTCCAACACATAATATGCACTGAATTAATTCACAAATATTGACCAAACCGTTTGGTCAATATTCACCTGATGGGAGCCTCATTCATTGGTGTCGTATTCACCTGCCGACAATGCCCTGAAACTCTGAAAGCGAACCGCGTCTATTCAGACTCCGAGCGTTCTTATCAGTCGGGAAATGAGAACATGAGATACGGACTGCTGCTTAGTCAGCTGTATGGATGACAGGCTGAAGAACGCGGAGAAAATATGCAGTGTAATCCAGCTCACACAGTACTCACTCTGCTATTCCGTCATTGCGAGCAACCATGATTGTTGATCGAGGACATATGGCTGGCCCAGAAAACAGTGTAAACTTTACTCTATTGCGAGCAACCATGATTGTTGATTGGGGACATATGGCTGGCCCAGAAAACAGTGTAAATTTAACTCTTCTATTGCGAGCAAGGTCTACTCTATTGCTTCCAATTTCCACCGTTACATTGCTAGATTTCAGCAAATCGGTAGTAAAAGAAAAAATCTACATTTTTTTTCTATGTACACGAACGCTACAACGACGCTACGAGCCTGTCGCACCGCGCCGGCGCGAAGGCCAGCCGGTCGTTCTCGAGATCGTACACGACGTGCGTGTTCTGCTGCTGGAAGTTGCCGATGACGGTCTGCTCCCCGGGCGCCGCGTCCAGCACGACGCACATCACCCGCGCGCGCAGGTCCTCGAACACGTAGTTGCCGCGCGGCAGCTCCCAGTCGGCGCCCTCCAGGTGCAGCGTCAGCGCCGGCACGGCGGGGCGGCGCGGCCAGAACGCCGCCGCCACGGGCAGCGCGAAGCAGAGGTCCAGCGCGGAGCCCTCCACGGCGCCGACGGGTATGGGGGGCAGCCCGAGCTGCGCCGCGAACGCCGCCCTCACGGCCTCGTACAGGTCCTCCGGGAGCGTCGTGATCGACGCGCCGGAGTCGATGATCGCCGACCGCCGCCGCGGTGCCGGCACCGGGATGCGCGTGGAGCCCACCGAGATGGCCTCGAGCGAGAGGAAGTAGAGCGACGGCTGCGACGGGTTCCTCAGCAGCGGGGTGCTCCGGACCTCGCCGGTGTGCGCGTGGCTGTAGAGCGCCGCCGGCGCGCCGCCGAGCGTGACGAGGCTGCTCTTGGACTCGAACATGGAGGTGAAGCAGTAGGAGAAGCTCGTGACGTTGAGCTGCGACGGCAGCGACCACCGCCCCCGGCCGAAGCCGGCAATGCCGGTCTCGTTCGACTGGAACACGCCCTTGTTGAAGTGGCCGCAGCCGAAGGTCAGGCGCCGGGCGGAGAGGCTGCCGGCATTCCCGCCGCCGCCGCCGCCGGTGTCGCCGAAGGTGAAGCGGTCGGTGGCGAGCTGCCCGACGGTGAGCGACTTGTCGCCGTAGTGGTAGACGTAGACGCAGCTCCGGTTTCCCCAGCCGCGGCCGCCGCCGCCGCACGACGTGAACGGGAGCGCGCGGCACCGCGCCGCGCCGCAGGGGAGCGCGGCGTAGGAGGACGACGCCGCGGGGTCCAGGAGCGGGAGGCCCTGGTCGAAGCCGTCCTGTGTAAAAGCAGAGGAGAAACTGAGCAAGGCAGGATGAGCATGTGAGAGAGTGGACCACGGTGAGGACCAGGATTTTCGTGATGGAGAAAGGATGCCGGGGACGGACGACGCCGGATACGGCAGCGCGATCAGGACCAGCAGTGCCGCGAGCTGCTTCATGCTTAGCTTGTAATGGAAATCCAAGGAGCTTGCACTGGGATCACGCTGCTTATTTATGTACTATGCATCCTAAAGCACGCGGCTCTTGGTGATTAGAGAGAAAATTTGAGAATCGAGAGCGGATTAGGCAATGGATAATCGTATTAATTGGGAGAAGTGAGGACAAGCGGTTGGGTTGGGTGATGTGCCACTGATGCCTACTTGTTGGCAGAAGCCGGTGGTGACAATGTTTTCAAAAGAACACGGTTGCATTGTACGCCGTTTTGGCATGTACTTGAATATTTGTTTACTCGGTGACAGTAAGATGTTGGTGGAGTCGCCCAAGGACGGCAACGGCGTTTTTGTTTGACCTCCCCTCGACTGCCCGCCCTGTGTAAGCAGAGGAGAAAGGCAGGATGAGCATGTCAGAGAATGGACCAGGATTTTCGTGATTGAGAAAGGATAGCAGTGTAGATGGAATCATCGAATCCATTGTCCTGCTGCTACCTGATTCTGCCGAAGTGACAGTGTGGCACATAGGGCAGGGAGTGTCACTCATATAATTTGTATAACTTGATTTTGTTGCCTAGAATAAATTAACTGGTTTGCTTTACCCAAACCAAGCAATGAGCCAAACCATTGTGCTGTTGAAGTTTTCTCATCTAAAATGCACATGGTAAAGCTTATTTGTTTACTTCCAATGAGGGTAGCCATTCAAGGTGACGTAATCGTGCTGGACCCAAAAACATACGGTAAGAGGTGTTGGAATCGTGTTGAGCCCAAAAACAGACGGCCTCCTTGCGTACAGTTTTTTTCTAATTGCAATTCTCTTCCACCAAACAAATCTAATTGCATATTTACCGCACCCAAGAACATCAAGGAAGATGGCACTCTAACTATAATTAATGTCCACGTTGAAAAGACTCCATATGCTGATTTTTTTATTGCCAACCAATCAGTAACCTCCGTGAAAACTATTCCCTCCGTCCATAGCATAAGTTACCTTGTGTTATTTGGGTTTTACTTTATGTTTAATTCATATAACACTCTTTTTGCCCAGTCTAGATTGGTTAGGTTCGGTTTTGATTCATCGCAAGACATGACCATGTTACAAAAGAGTAAATGAGATATCAAAATTTTTACCAGTTGATGGAGCATCGGCAGAATCTGTAATGGCCACTGTTTGCTGTGTCCGAGCCTAAAATCATAAAAGCAGAGATGAGCATGATAAAGAAGCATTATATTTAAAGGAAAAGAGTTATAACCTGAATGATTCTTCTGTTGGTTGTTCTTTTCTTCTTGGGAGCTGAAGAAGCAGGCAGAGAAGAAGTTTTTCTCTTGGCAGAAGATGGCTTGGTAATGATTGGGTCGAGAATGGCTTGTCTAGACATCAGCTGGGCCAAGGTAGGAGATTGATACCCCAAAGCAGATATTGGACCAGCAATATTATACTGGATTGTCCTGGCAAAAGGGGCAGGTGCTATGTCCTGCAAAATAACAGAGTTATAATAAAAGAAGAATTGTTATCAGGGCCAAATGATGATTTGAACAACATTACCTCTGAATTTGGCTGGTAGTCAGGCATCAACTCAAGGCAGAAGGGATGGATTGGCATGTTGAAGATGTGATCATGAAATTCTTGCCACCAGACAGTGAAAGAAGGATGAACAGATGTTATTGGCACAAAAGGTTCAGGTCTATAGATGGATGTGCAGCATCTGTAGTCAAAAATCCTTCTTGTCTCAGTGGAGTCTGTGACAACCTCCCTAGGCTTAAGGAATTCATGGAGAAATAATCTTGGTGGTACTTGGCCACAGCCTAATTGCCTAGCCATCATATTCGGCTGATAGTACTCAAAGGTACTCTGAACCAGCCTTCCTCCACAAAATTCGGCTGGCAGAATACAGGGCCGAATGAAAGAATTGAAAATAGCCGTGGATTGTGCATCTGTGCATCCAGTATCAAAGCTAAACTCACAAGGGAGAGTAAGATTATCATTGTCTGAATATGGAAACCAAAGAGGATGAGCAAAGCCCCTGAAGAAGAGTTCAAACAATTCACCAATGTTCTTGTTGACAGACACAGTAGAAGCAGCTTCTCCATAAGTTTGACAGCCTTTGGTGCTTTGAGCTTCTCCTTCCTTGTAGTTGACTGAAGGGAAAGACAGGCTGTTGATATCAACTGAAACAATCTGGTGCATGTACAGTTGCAGCCACATTTGAATGAACCACCAAGGACCATTGACGCAAGGGATTTTCTTATTGGCATGCATCAAACGAGTGGTCTGATGGAGCATGTGATAGACACTTCCCAGCAGAAATTTTCCAAGTGGAATGAGTGTGCCAGCAGCCAAATCTTCGGCCATCACAATGTGATTCAGAGTTGGTTCATTGGCTTTGCCACAAAAAATGAATCTACATAACCACATGTTCAGGAAGGCCCTGTATTCAACATCAGACAGAGGGCCATCAGACATATAATTCTGGATATATCTCTTATATCCAACTCCTGTCTTCACTCCTGTTTGCTTGGAAGAGCCCTTGTACTTGTATGGGCGCACAGATTCTGTGATATTCAGGCCGGTCATCATGTAAGCATCGGCCAAGGTGGGAGACATCGGTCTATGACCGAAGAAGAAAGCATTTGCGCCATTAGACCAAAAGTGACAAGCCGCAATGAGGAGACTCTCATTCTTGGGTGTTTCGGCTAAAGATAGCTCTAAACAATGTGAAATGCAGAGTTTGTCCCAGTTCTTGGTTTGAGGGCTTTTATCATCAAAAACCCTCTTGTACCAGTTTCTCCAGCCAGCAATTGGGGGCAAAGGCCAGTTCTTGAAGGCGTCTTGCCATTCATGAGGCTTTGTCAATGAAGCTTTAAAAGGAATTCGCTGAGATTCGGCAGCAATCAGCTCAGAGGGGTCTGAATCTCCTACGGGCCCAAGAAAATAAGTGGGTGCTTTCTCCTCGGTGGGAATCAAAAGTTCGGCCGCAAGAGCCTACCAAGAACAGAAAAAAGCGAAAGGAAAATTTAAGATGTGATTCAAAAAATGATGCCGAATGTGCTTGAAGAGGAGTGAAAATTACCCGGAGAACTTGATCTTGGTCCGCCATTTGAGGATTGAAGCTTGAAAGAGCTGATGATGCTAGGGTTTGGATTTGGCCGAAGTTCCGAAGATTCGAGCAGAGAGGGTGGATGCTAAAAAGATTCAATCCAGTTGCGGATTTCTAGTCAATTCCGAGATAAATTATCTTTTATCCCGAAATTGAAGGGGCATGTGTTAACACCAAAATTTGGCACCAGAAAGAGACTGACATGTGGGCCGGGATTGGTAAAAGATATCGTTCGGAAAGGAAAGCTTGTCTTCAAGGGCGTTCGGCAAAGGCATTCTGCGGTCGGGAGTCCGTCGCCGATTCGGCAAGGAGCTGCTCTATGGAAAGCATTCGGGAACGCGTGATGACGTGGATCAAGTAAGGAAGATGCCGATCTGATGAAGAATACAAGATGAATACGGCATTTTAGACGTATTTCTTTGGAAACAAACGTTTTGTAATCGTAATCGAGTAGGAATCGTGTCAAAACCAGGGTATAAATATGAACCCATGGTGATTGTAATAGGGATCGAACAATCATACAACAAACCGGCCTTGCGCCACCTTTTCGAGTCCTTTAGTCGTGTCGTCGAAATCTTCGAGAGGAACCATCGATCCGTCGACCTCCGTAAGTATCGACAATCTTGTATCATGCTTAGTATCATGCGGTGGATTTAAGCTTGGTATGAGAAGGCTTCTTTGTTAAATCATGAGTCATGCGGTAGGCTAAGGTTTAGCTTGAAGCGAGTTATCGGCTCTATTAGATTTTGGCAAAGATCTAATAGATTCATTAAGTTACCTTGTGTTATTTGGGTTTTACTTTATGTTTAATTCATATAACACTCTTTTTGCCCAGTCTAGATTGGTTAGGTTCGGTTTTGATTCATCGCAAGACATGACCATGTTACCTTACATAGCCGAATTCAAACCAATCTACATTGCCACGTGTAGCGGGTTCAAACTCGTTGGTTTTGTATGGATTTTGACAGAGCCGGGTATCATGTGGTAGATGCAGGTTTTTGGGTCGTTTTAGAACTAATCATCCGGTGGATTAGAGATCAAAATCGATCTGATAGGTCTATCAACATCGACGAAGCTTGTTACTTCTTCATGAAACCCGAATCGGCTATCTAGCTGTATTCGGTAGTCCCTCAATGAGTGAAAACGTGTTCGTAACTTTGTTTTAAATAATGAATGCTTCTAGCCTTCCACGTTTAGAGTATATCATGCGGTAGATTGATCTATTCTTGGTTGGTGGTGTGATTTTAAACAAGTTGTATCATGCGGTGGATTAACTTGTTTGATTCTACGCCTGACGGGTTCGAGGGTATCTAGACATGCGGTAGACTAGTGCTTTTAAACCTATGCATTCTTGTTTATTAGAGATTTACAATCGTGCTTTCACCCTTTTATCTCAGCCGCGATGTAGCATCCACTTAGATGTACTATAGTTGAAGATCCTTCTTGTTTCTGTGAAATCCTTGATTATCTCCCTAGGCCTGAGGAATTCATGGAGGAATAGCCTAGGGGGCACTTGGCCACATCCCAACTGTCTAGCCATCATGTTTGGCTGATAAAATTCATAAGTGCTTTGAACCAGTCTTCCTCCACAGAATTCGGCTGGCAGGATGCAGGGCTGGATGATGTATTGCCCTTAGCACAAAAATATACTACATCAGATGTTCATGCAAGATCACAAAAGATAAGTTTTATTGCCGAAATTCCATAAATCCCTAGTACAAACTACTGGAAGAGCCTGTTCAAAACAGACTGGGGATGAATTGACATAAGGAAAACTCTAGAATGCACCAGGAAGCATGGGCTTAAAATGAACCCGAGCAAGTGTGCTTTTGGAGTTTCGGCTGGAGAGTTTCTGGGATTTTTGATACATGAAGGAGGAATAGGAGTTGGCAAGAAAAGCATGAAGGCAATTGATGAAATTGTTCCTCCAACTAATCTTAAAGAGTTAGAGCGCTATCAGAGGCGTAGATATGAAGAAGAAAGGTACAGAAAAGAGCAAGAAGAATTTGCACGGGAACAGGAACATGCATATTGGGATTGTGCTTTCTTCAGACAT
This sequence comes from Echinochloa crus-galli, assembly GCA_900205405.1. Lineage (NCBI taxonomy): Eukaryota > Viridiplantae > Streptophyta > Magnoliopsida > Poales > Poaceae > Echinochloa > Echinochloa crus-galli. The sequence goes on from OAMR01000365.1 coordinate 685,509, forward strand.
TGCTGGAACGAGGGTTTAAAGTTGCCTACATGGAATAATTGCCCTGAATGCAACGATAGACATGATGAATATAGACAGGATACTGTCAATCGCCGATCTATCCATGAAAGAATTAGCAAAGTACATCTTAGTGATGATCGGCGTTTTGATGATCAACCAAGAAAGAGGCATGCTGATCACAGGTGAGTTGTTCATGAAGAAGATCACGGGTATATTTGGCAAGAAGGGCAATGGTGTCCACCTGGCTTAAGGAAAAGCCAAAAGACAAGAGTACAACGCTTGAGGAATCAAGAATTAAAGCAAGCAAGGCCTAGGATGAAATCAATATGGCGTCGAAAGGACAAGCCTGAAGAAGATGATGTCTGTCCTCGTTAATCGGTCAAGGATGTACTTTTACTTTCTTTGCTTACTTAAAGACCGATCTTACGTCATACTGATGCTGTGCGTTCGGCAGTGTGATGCTTACATGCTTTTACCGATTGCCGAATGATGCTCCGAATTACGACAGATAGCTGGTCCGTAGCTATATGTCTTTCGGGATTGGCTTCATTGCCGAAAATATGGAACTGTCTGGTCTTACCCGGCACGTTCCAGGTTTTATCTAAACGTTTTATCCCTTTGTTAGTTTTCAGG
>OAMR01000365.1:691403-724532 GCA_900205405.1 Echinochloa crus-galli
GATTTTGATCTTAGTCCGCAATTTGGAGATCGAAGCTTGAAAAAGTCGATGGATCTGAACGAAGCTTCGAAGATTTCAGAGAGGAAAAGCGGGGATTGAGCTAGAGTAACCTGGAGACGTTGAGTATCTATGGTCAATTCCGAGATAAAATATCTTTTATCCCGAAATTGAAGGGGCATGTGTTAACACCAAAATTTGGCACCAGAAAGAGACTGACATGTGGGCCGGGATTGGTAAAAGATATCGTTCGGAAAGGAAAGCTTGTCTTCAAGGGCGTTCGGCAAAGGCATTCTGCGGTCGGGAGTCCGTCGCCGATTCGGCAAGGAGCTGCTCTATGGAAAGCATTCGGGAACGCGTGATGACGTGGATCAAGTAAGGAAGATGCCGATCTGATGAAGAATACAAGATGAATACGGCATTTTAGACGTATTTCTTTGGAAACAAACGTTTTGTAATCGTAATCGAGTAGGAATCGTGTCAAAACCAGGGTATAAATATGAACCCATGGTGATTGTAATAGGGATCGAACAATCATACAACAAACCGGCCTTGCGCCACCTTTTCGAGTCCTTTAGTCGTGTCGTCGAGTTTCTTTCGAGGGGAATCATCGATCCGTCGACCTCCGTAAGTATCGACAACCTTGTATCATGCTTAGTATCATGCGGTGGATTTAAGCTTGGTATGAGAATGCTTCTTTGTTAAATCATGAGTCATGCGGTAGGCTAAGGTTTAGCTTGAAGCGAGTTATCGGCTCTATTAGATTTTGGCAAAGATCTAATAGATTCATTAAGTTACCTTGTGTTATTTGGGTTTTACTTTATGTTTAATTCATATTAACACTCTTTTGCCCAATCTAGATTGATTAAGGTTCGGTTTTAATCCTTTGCACGATAAAATCATGTTCCTCTACATAGCCGAATTCGAGTCGATCTAGATTGCCACGTGTCGCGGGTTCAAACTCGTTGGTTTTGTATGGATTTTGACAGAGCCGGGTATCATGCGGTAGATGCAGGTTTTTGGGTCGTTTTAGAACTAATCATCCGGTGGATTAGAGCTCGAAATCGATCTGATAGGTCTATCAACATCGACTAAGCTTGTTCCTTCTTCATGGAACCCGAATCGGCTATCTAGCCGTATTCGGCAGTCCCTCAATGTGTGAAAACGTGTTCGTAACTTTGTTTTAAATAATGAATGCTTCTAGCCTTCCACGTTTAGAGTATATCATGCGGTGGATTGATCTATTCTTGGTTGGTGGCATGATTTTAAACAAGTCGTATCATGCAGGCGAATGGTTTGGTGAAGCATATGATAGACACTTCCCAGTAAGTACTTCCCAAGAGGGATGAGTGTGCCAGCAGCCAAATCTTCAGCCATCACAATATGATTCAGAGTTGGCTCATTGGCTTTACCGCAAAAAATGAATCTGCACAGCCACATATTCAGGAAAGCCCTGTATTCAACATCAGACAAGCCAAAGCAGAGAGTTTGGCCTTGATCTGCTTGTCTTCATTCAGAGCTGTTGAACCTTCCTTGCGCATTTCCTCTGTCAGACCAGGGAGTTCGGCTATCTTCTTTTTATCAGCTTCAATTTCAGCCGATAAGTTCTTCAATTCAGCTTCCAACTCAGCCTTCCTGGTTTCTTTTGACTCAAGTGCAGATTGGAGGCTAGTTAGCAACTCTTTATTGCTTTGAACCTGTGAATGCAGATTTTTCATAGATTGTTTGGCCATGGCTCTCTTTTGCTCTAAATCTGACTGAACAGATTGGTTCCTCAGAGCCTGCTTCACTGCAGCAAAGTGATTGTCCAGCTTGGAAATTGGATCCAAAGAGGCTCTGATGTCAGCAGGAAGGTCTTGATCAACAGATTCAAGTACATCCCTCAGGAGATCAGCATCCTTGACTTGGTCTCGAATATCTCTGTGTAGCAAGGAGAGAATGTCCTTCAATTTTGCCTGAATTCTCTCTGATGGAGCTTGACTGGACGATGTTTCTTCTCCTTGCTCAACATTGAATTCATCCACAGCAAAGGAGTAGCTGAGTGATGAAGCGGGCTCCTCCTGAAAGAAAAGACTATTGATGAATTGAATGATGATAAATGAATAAGAGAGGAATGACTTTATTTACCTCTGTCCTGACTTCCTGAATGGGAGAAGGAGACCTCTCAAGCTCAGTAGAAAGGCCCTGCATATCATGCTGAGGAGAGATTGGAGAGTTCCTTGGTGAAGGTGCAGCTTCTAGTTGAGGAAGAGGTGAAGCTGAAACTGAATCATGATGAGGGGAAGGATTCTCCAATATTTGGTCCATTGAAGTCGTTGCTGCAGTTGAAAGAAAAAAAAATAAATACCAATGAAAAGGTAAATATAATGATGAAACATTTTCATACCAATCAGTAGAGCATCGGCAGAATCTGTAGCAGTTGCTGATTGCTGTGATCGAGCCTGAAATAGTAAAGTTAAAGATGAACATGGTGCAAACAAGCATTGAGTTTAAAAGAAAAGGGTTATAACCTGAATGATTCTTCTGTTAGTTGTTCTTTTCTTCTTGGGAGCTGAAGAAGCAGGCAGAGAAGAAGTTTTTCTCTTGGCAGAAGATGGCTTGGTAATGATTGGGTCGAGAGTGGCTTGTCTGGACATCAACTGAGCCAAAGTAGGAGATTGATACCCCAAAGCAGATATTGGACCAACAATATTATACTGAATTGTCCTGGCAAAAGGGGCAGGTGCTATGTCCTACAAAATAACAGAGTTATAATAAAAGCAGAATTGTTATTAAAGCCAGATAATGATTGAACAACATTACCTCTGAATTTGGCTGATAGTCAGGCATCAACTCAAGGCAGAAGGGATGAATTGGCATGTTGAAGATGTGATCATGAAATTCTTGCCACCAGACAGTGAAAGAAGGATGAGCAGATGTTATTGGCACAAAAGGTTCAGGTCTATAAATGGATGTGCAGCATCTGTAGTCAAAAATCCTTCTTGTCTCAGTGGAGTCTGTGACAATCTCCCTAGGCTTGAGGAATTCATGGAGAAATAATCTTGGTGGCACTTGGCCACAGCCTAATTGCCTAGCCATCATATTCGGCTGATAGTACCCAAAGGTACTCTGAACCAGCCTTCCTCCACAAAATTCGGCTGGCAGAATACAGGGCCGAATGAAAGAATTAAAAATGGCTATGGATTGTGCATCTGTACATCCAATTTCAAAACTAAACTCACAAGGGAGAGTAAGATTGTCATTGTCAGAATAAGGGAACCAAAGAGGATCAGCAAAGCCTTTGGAGAAAAGCTCAAAGAGTTCACCAATATTCTTATCTACAGATACAGTGGAGGCAGCTTCTCCATAGGTTTGACAGCCTTTAGTGCTTTGGGGTTCCCCTTCCCTATAGTTGACTGAAGGAAAAGACAGGCTGTTGATATCAACTGAAACGATTTGATGCATGTACAGCTGCAGCCACATCTGAACAAACCACCAGGGACCATTAACACAAGAAATTTTCTTATTGGTATGCATCAGGCGAGTGGTTTGATGAAGCATATGATAAACACTTCCCAGCAAATATTTTCCCAGAGGGATGAGTGTGCCAGCAGCCAGGTCTTCAGCCATCACGATGTGGTGATTGCCACGTGTAGCGGGTTCAAACTCGTTGGTTTTGTATGGATTTTGACAGAGCCGGGTATCATGCGGTAGATGCAGGTTTTTGGGTCGTTTTAGAACTAATCATCCGGTATCCAATTTCAAAACTAAACTCACAAGGGAGAGTAAGATTGTCATTGTCAGAATAAGGGAACCAAAGAGGATCAGCAAAGCCTTTGGAGAAAAGCTCAAAGAGTTCACCAATGTTCTTATCTACAGATACAGTGGAGGCAGCTTCTCCATAAGTTTGACAGCCTTTAGTGCTTTGGGGTTCCCCTTCCCTATAGTTGACTGAAGGAAAAGACAGGCTGTTGATATCAACTGAAACGATTTGATGCATGTACAGCTGCAGCCACATCTGAACAAACCACCAGGGACCATTAACACAAGAAATTTTCTTATTGGTAGCCAACCAATCAGTAACCTCCGTGAAAACTACCAGTACTATGTTACATCCCAAGTTATCTAAACTTTCGCTTCGTCCATCGAACTATTATAATTTTGTGAAACCCCTCTAATTTTTATAAAAATGAACCCACGGTCCTTTAATATGTTGTAATTTTACAAAAACTCTAATATTTGAAAAAATTAACCCCCGGTCCTCTGATACATTATAATCAAACCGTCGTAATTTTACAAATACCCCCTAATATTTATAAAAATCAACCCATGGTCTTTTAATATGTTGTAGTTTTATGGAAACCCTCTAATATTTATAAAAATCAACCCTCGGCTAATTGATACATTGTAATTTTTTTCTAAACATTCAAAACTTTTGACAACCAACAGACCCACTAGTCATTAAAACACTACACCTGCTAGCCACCTCACCTGTTATGCAATCTTATTTTCTATTAAACATGCATGTCACACGTACTTCTTGCTAGACACTAAAAAAATAATAATAAAATAAATAACAAGTTATAGTTGAAACAAATGAACGCATCAGGCAAAATAACAAAAAAAAAGATGACTGGACTAAAACGATAGGCACAATATACGTGGCCAAAAACGAAAAATCTGGGATTAAACATATTCCTTCTATTGAATTTACCAAATATCCTTGGTGAGTTAAAAATAAATGCATTAAATTCTTCTATTGAATTTACCAAAATATCCTTCTATTGAATTTACCAAAATATCCTACCTCTTTAAGATACTGTTCCCACATATTTGGTATTACCTTTCTCTGGGTACCAGTACCTCTTATTTCCCCCACCTTTAGATCGCGGCTCTTATTATTTTCAACCATAGTTAAATCCTCAAAAACTATATGTTATTTAATGGTAGAAGAATGGAATTGAAATTTCGTTTATTATCTTACAATCTTTTTCACTTGGTCGAGAACAAAGATTTGTAGGTCCTAGAGATTCAGATCGAGAATATTAAGACCTCACAAAAACTGTGCATTAACCAATCGAAAAAGAAAAACGCTTGAGCATACATCCACACTGCCAGCCAACTGAAACTCCTAGGCCCTAAAGATTTGATCGAGGACAACCTAGTCAGAAATTCATACATCCACACCACCAACCAACAGAGATAGAGATCGGCTTTAGTTGCTAGTAGTACTGTGTCGCGAGAATTGAGGTACACAATCATTGTTGTACGTATTAAGTACCAAACAAAAAATCATTGTTATACTGAACCTTGCTTTGTCTCAAAGGCTTGGCTAAAAGCTCAAAGAAGCTTCAAACGCCTCCACACGTCCCAGTACAGCATTTATTTACTGTTGCTCCATTTTGGGGAGACATTAAAAGGATCGCACGATCTAGAGGAAATGCGTCGCATCGCATGGCTGTTTGTTTCCACCCCCAAAGGACTCCTCCCAAAAGGAAACCCTGACGGAGACGGGCACCTCGTCGCTCCCTTTTGACGAAAATGTCCAGTAAACCGTAGTTTTCATTCATCAACTACCCGGCTGGGGAGGCGTCCCCGTCCGCACCGGCAGCCGCGCATCGGGGCCGCACGGCCGGCCGCGGAGTCAACCGAGTGGTTAGCTGAGCTCCACCACCGGTACGAATGCTAGGCGAAAGGCAGGTGCACTCTCATATGGGTGGCTTTCTTTCTGTCTAGAGTCTAGGATAACTAACTGCAGGTGATTGATCAGGGTGCCTTTGGCTCCTGCAATCAGAGTGAGGCATGGTGCAATGGGTCCTGGTTATGAGATGATATTTTCTTGTTTGTGAAGCGATTGCCTTTTATCTTTCTTGTTTACCTGCATCATTCGATGTCACTGTCTTGTTGCCTTTCATGTGCTCTCTCTCGGTTTGGAAAGCTTTGGATGCTGTTTAGTTAGTCAGGGGATTCTTTATTTTTCTTTTTACAGAATACTGTATTGCGTTTTTGGTGTTGTAGCTCCACTGAAAACGCTTAGGACCCACTACAGTCCATCTAAAATTAGAAGCAGTACCTTTTTAACAAAAAAAATGGGAGGAGTCCACAAGAGTTTTTTTTTAAGTCCTCACCTTATGATCAAGATCATGCATTGGTGCCTCGTGGCTAGGCACACAGTCAAGTGTCAAGATCACTTACCAGACACTCATGGCAGCTTTCAGAGCAGACCAATACTCTTTTAGTGGGGTTAATGATGATCACCTCCCACTCAACCAATTTGAGTCTGCAGGCTGCTCATCTCTCCCTTTAAATTTGGCAGGAGGTCAATGACACGCTGACAACTGTGCGAAACAAATCTTGCAATGACCAACCAGTGTAGTGGCCACTGGTCAATAAACATTCATCTCCCTCTGTTTGTCTGCTCTTTTCTATGTGAAAGGAGACAGAATATTCAACAACCCCTGTCAGGAGCGGCATCCTGATCGAGCGGAATTTTGCGACCGATCGATTCACTCGGTGACACCGACCGTGCGTTAGGCCGAATCGGACCATCCGGCTCCGCCACAACGTCGTATAGAATGACCCGATTTGCCACCGGCGAGCAGGACGAACGGGGCGTGGTCAAACGCTACGGAATAGAGGCATGTAGCGGTGCTTGCGTGTTGACGCTTTGGTGCGGATTAGGTTGGCGGAAAAATGATTTGCTCGTGCTTTTGAGGTTGTATATACTGGTACTCGTGTGTGCAGCGGAGGATAGCTTGAGTTCGATGTGATACCGAAACATGACTTCATGGGTTGATCAGGTCAGTAGTTTAATTATATGGTAGTTTCCCTGGAACCTTTTGTAAGCGCTACAGATCACTAGATTAAAAACAAACCGTGACATGCTTGTGCCAACCATTCAATAAGTAAGCCACCATTGTTTTTTTTTTAAAAGTAAGCCGCCATGTTGATCAAGTTAGTATACGTGTGAAGATTGGCGTGTGCGAACAGTCGTTCCTGGAATGTTTGTACCGGAGGATTATTGTGAAACACTGAAACTCCCTTCATTTCGTAAACAAGGCTTGTATAGATGTAAAAACAGTATTCATACTTCAATTAATTAAAAAATGTAAATTTCACAAAACCTGATCAACTCAATTGGAGTTAGTAATTGATCTTGAAAGACGAGTTCCACAAGGGAGGTTCCCTCAGCAGCGAAATTTTACCCGGAAGCCTGGAGAAAGGGCAAGTAATCCCATGGGCCACATTTCGCGTAGTTGACAGGCCCCCAACTGTGTGTGCAAGCGCGTACACCGGCGGCTGCCGGCTCCGGTCCGGTGTTGTTGGACATGCGGTGCGGGCCCCGCATCGCGGATTCGCGGCCCATGAGCCTGGGGTGCGGCAGAGCCCATAAGCTCCTGCTTTCGGTTTGTCCTTGCCTTTTTTTTGAAATGAAAGGAAAAAGTCCCATTTACTTCCTGGATACAAGACCGAGTTCGCGAAACCACCCTAGACACAAAAACCGGGTGAACTATCTCTCTCAACTTTCAAAACCGTTCACTTTGCCTCCTGCCATGGTTTTAAACGGTTTTCAAGGTGGTTTTGCCTTTTCTCAATTGAAAAATAAATCTCATAAATATTTATTAAACCATAAAAAATAATTATAAGCTTCTAAAATTTCTGAGAAAAAATTTTAGGGATGGAATGTGCCGCAATAAATCTAAATAAAATATATATAAAAATTAATATATATATTAAAATATTTCAATCTATATCTACATTTATGATGGTTGAATGCATTTACGATGAATGTATTCATACTGGCTTCATTTCATGTTTTTATTCAGAAAAGTTTTCATGATACATTTAGAAAATTTTATGTGTGTTTAAGTTTTTGGATGTATTTCCATTTTGCTAGAATCAAATTTAAATTTTAGAAAATTTTATAGTCATTTTCACTAGTTTTAAATATTTTATTTAGATTTTTGCATCTCAATCCATCTCTACGATTTTTCTCATAATTTTTAGAAGCTTAGGGATATTTTTTATGGTTTAATAAATATTTACAAGATTTATTTTCAATTGAAAAAGGTAAAACCACCTTTTTGCATCTCAATCCATCTCTAGAATTTTTCTTATAATTTTTAGAAGCTTAGATATATTTTTTGTGGTTTAATAAATATTTACGAGATTTATTTTCAATTGAAAAAGGTAAAATCACTTTGAAAACCGCTTAAAACCACGGCAAGGAGGCAAGGCAAACGGTGTTAAAAGTTGAGGGAGGTAGTTCATCCGGTTTTCGTATCTAGGGTGGTTTCGCGAATTCGATCTTGTGTCCAGGAGGTAAATGGGACTTTTTCCTTTTTGAAACAATCAAAAACAACGGAAACACGGAGCAAGAGTCCACAGACCACAGCCCATCATCAGCATTCAGCTCAGCTTGCAGCCCAGACCCGGCCTCGGCGTCTCCCGCCCCGTTCACAGCTGCCCCACACGCCACTCCACGCAAAAATTTTCTGACGCGTGCGGAGCTGCGTCATAAACCGCTAAAACATGTTCACTACTGAATTCTGATGCACCTATCTAGGCCCCTACATCTTATTGGAGTATTCAGTGATTCAGTCTAGGGCAGATCGAGCATCATGGAGACTAGGCTACGGGTGGATCACGGAGTTTCCTTTCGCCACCGATGTCTCGACAATGAATCCGCACTGGAAACAGAGAGATGTCCTTTCGACATTTCAACGACTAGCACCGGCTAAAGCGTCGATCTCGCTGAGATGCCAAAGCCGACATCCAAATCCAATGATGGCCCACTCATGTCTAAATAAATTAAAGCGAAAAGTCCAATTTACATGATTTTACTATCTTTTTTTTTTGAGACATACATGATTTAACTATCACTACAGTCTAATTTTCAACCTAGTATGGATCTTTCTTTTTTCATGTTCATTATGTTTTATTTCTTGTAGCCACACTCATTATTTAGTTAAGTTGTTGTTTCGCGCTTTACTCTATGTTGATAGCATGATTGATGGCTTGTTGTTTTAGCTCATGTCTTATATAAGACCTATTACCTGATCAAGCAATCAACATAGAGTAAAGCGCTAGCTATAGTATAACTAAATAGAATCTATTTCTAAAGAAAGCTAAATAGAATATGGTATCTATAAGGTTGGTGTTGTCTTCCTATCTTCTATATACTTAAAGTTTGTTGGACCCTCTTGGTTGATCTCCAAGATAATGCAAAACAACAAAATAGTAGGCATGGCAAAAACGATTAAATAGTATATGCATGAATAAATAAGTTACAAATAGAACACTAGTAGATAGATTACATTTCCAAAAAAAAATTAGTAGTAGTTTCATTCTTTTTCTAATTTCAAATAAATTAGTTGTGAATTTTTGAAGACTAAATTAAGTTCTATTATTTTTAGAAAATAGAAAACCACCTTTGAAACTAGCTAGAGTACCAAATTTGTTTGGTTTTCCCGCAAGCACACGGCCGCCAGACGCACACGTCAAGCCAAGGCACGCCGACGAGCTCGGGTTACGAACAACGACAACAAGTGGGAGAGAAGCACTCCAGGCCGCGTCCCGCTCGACGCCGTGCGCACAGGCCGCTTGCGCTTTAGCCCACACGTGTGCGCTGCCTGCACACTTGACCTTTAGCAATGCCGCAAGATGGCCGGCGCGCACGGATTAGGATGCGTAGAAGAAGAGAGTTACGGTGGTGGATTTGTTGCTTGTCTGCGTGAGAAATGAAAGAAGACAGGTGGTCTTTCTTGTTTGCTTGGTGGAACGAAGAGATTTCGTTGATTTGCTTGCCGATAGGGAGAGAGGATGGTCAGGGACGAGACACGCAGCGCACGGACGCGTGACAGAGGCATCATATCGGGGCAAGCTAGGCCCGTGTGAGTAGAGGCAGTGGCTGGCCAGCGCATCGCAGCAAAACAGCACGCAGCGGAAGGCGTCAAGGCGAGGATGTCGGCGGCGAGCTCCTGAGGCGCGCCGCGGACTGCTGCCCCGTAGTCATCAGCTCCAAGAACACGGCGGCAAACAAGTGCAAACTAACGGCAAGTTAACAGATGTTAACGTAGATGTCAACTAGAGGAATGCAAATTTATTATAGTGGCAGTGAAGGGAATCAAACAATTTCAGTGGCATTGAAGGGATCTATGGCAATGAGAGAATTTACTCTTTCAACATTTGGATAACTTTAGGTATATCTAGATTTGCGGCGTATGGTTGAAAACCTAAATATCATGATACTTAGATGGTATAAATTGGATTTTGTTTTCTTAAATTTAGTGATTGAAAAATCATAAACACTCACATGTAGGCTAGGTTTCCTATTTGCATCGTCTTTAACTTTTTACCATATACTCTGCAAGTTACCTTTTACCATATACTCTGCAAGTTTATGTGTTTGATCTTCAAAAATGTAATGAACATTGAGAATGGGCTTGAGACGTGTCCATGTTTTTTTTAAAAAAAAGGGCACAAAAAGTTATATATTCAACAAGGCGGTTTTCCCGCAACCATGTGCTGGCACTCGCCTTATCGTGCGGTGGACAGCGCTTCGCGATTCGCGCCGGTCAACAGCCTTGTCCCCGCGTGCGCCTAGAACTTTTGGCACGGCGCTTCGCCCAGGCAAAAATTTTGGCACCACGCGCAGCTAGCCATGCGATTTTTCCCTCCGCGCCTCGTCTCCCTCCTCTGGCGCGCCTCGTCTTCCTCCTCACTCGCCTCGTCTTCCTCGTCTTCCTCCTCTCGCTCGCCTCGTCTTCCTCCTCTCGCTCGCCGCTACTCTTCCCTTCCGCCGCCGCCGCTACTCTTCCCTTCCGCCGCTGCATACCACATCTTGTTCCTCCGCCGCATACCGCCGCATACTCTTCCCTTCCGCCGCCGCCGCTTCTCTTCGCTTCCGCCGCCGCATACCTCTTGCGTCTTCAATCTCCGGTCCCTGCCCCATTGCTGCGCCTCCACCATCTCCGAGGCTCCACACGTATCACCATTCGACGCCATTGCGTTGGCCCTACCTGGATCTCTTCTAGATGGATCTAGATCGAGGGGATGTACCAAGAGTTGACCAGGAAGATCCACAAGTTCCGCTGGTTGGTCCTCTCCATGGTTTAGGTTTCAATGGATTTCTTGGTAGCTGTGAGATTGGCGGGCCCTCTGATCTGTATAATCCAGATAATCAAGGTGAGTGATCTGTAAATCCTGTCTTATACTCTTTGTATATCAGTTTTAGATGGAATGTTGGAAAATTGCAGTCAGTGAGTTTTTGGGAAGAAACATCAAACATCAACACTAGTCCCAAGTTTAAAACTACCACTAGATAACATAATTGTAGATAACATAAACAGGATGCTGCAAGTTCAGTCGAATGTAGAACTTTAAAATTCTGCCATATTCATAAATTTGCTTTTATATATACAGAATATTATTCTGCTAGGATGGTGATCTGCCATTTATGGTGTTTTTCAATGTAGTATTCTACTCCTTCTGTGTAGACTTTTGCTTTCAGATTATTCAGAAACATAGTACTGATGAAAGTCATAGTAATTTAGTGGAGTCTATCGATGAAAATAACTACAAAAGGCAGCTGGACTGTCTGAATTCTGATGAAAGTCATACTAGTACCCTGTCCTTGGACCATAGTACAAGGTGAAACATAGTACTTTTGCTTGTCTTAAGCTAGTACCCTGTCCTTGGAAGCATCAATCAAGAATATTTATATATCTAGAATCATGTCTGAAGTTAGACAATATAATTTGGAGATCTCTAGTACTATTAGATAGCGAATTTGTTTCGATTATTTTGACTACGATATTTTCGATGCTGATCTGCCATACATACCCCTTCAATGTAGACATCCTTTGTTTAATTTGTGTACATTTTGATATACAAAATATATTGTTCGCTGTAATCAGCCAGCTTCATTTGCATTCTCACTGTAGAATTTATGTATTATCACTGTAGAATTTATGTAGAACTTTAAATTCTGCAATATTCAGAAGTTTACAGTGCTATGACGTACATGCTCCTTCAATGTATTCTCACTGTAGAATTTATGCTCATATTTTTCTTGATGCACTTGTGCACAGTTTTTTCAGTTGCAACATGGACTTGTTGCTGCCTTTGCTACGTACATATTGTCTTTGACTGCACTGAATCTTTGACTGCATAAAATTTGACTGTCGTGGGTCTTTAACATTAAAGTATTGTTCTTAAAAAATTATAGGAATGAAAGGCAGACTGTTTAGGTGATTATGCACTGAACGTTGTTTGTTCGGATGTATTGTGTTTGATTAAAGCATCACCTTTATTTTGATCATGTCAATTTGTAAGTTCACATCTGAAGTGGGCAAAAACTTTGTAGTGCCTGCAATTTTATTCCTAATTCATTTCTTAAGTATTGTGTTGGGGCAATCTATAAAGTTCTGCACTCTTACAGGCCTTGGGAACATTCCCTCTTGTAAGGAGCTAATGATGCAAGCTAGCCAAGGACTGTTGCGTACTCCTTTTGGTCAGCATCAAGAGAGAAATTTTGCATATGGTGCAAACTATCCCACTGATTCTCAGTATCAACCAGATGAAAGCTATCCAATTGATTATGAGTATCAGCTAGATGATGAAGTCGATGATGCTGGATATGGTGCTGATGAGGAAGAAGACAGGACTGAAGTGGAGGACAGTCAACTTGCTGTTTTTTCAAGTCAGCCATATAATGCTTTTGATGAGTTTGTGTTGCAATTCGAGGACAGCATTACCCAAGAGCAGTTTAATTCTGGAAGGGAGTATGAATATGATACATTAGACCTTGGTATTGATGATACACAAATGTCAGATGATGAGGTATTGACTGAAGTGGAGGGTGGATCTGAGGAACAGCATATATCTGAGCACGGTGTATTTGTGGAGTCTCGGTCTGGATACCATGACAAGAATATGAATTGTGCATTAGGGCAGGACATTGCACCATGTGCCCTTGGTGATTGTGGCTGCTCACAGCAAGAAATTCGTCAAGAAATTTCCTCAAAGCATGTAGAAGAAGCTTCGCTGGGTTACAAGAAGAGGTACATGACCTGCTTTGTTGTTTTATATGTCCTTTGTTTGTTCATGTCATATGTCAGTATCATTGAGTTGTTACTAAAAGCTAAGATATTGCTTTTATTTTAATTTAGGGATAGAAAATCGTCTGCAAATCAAGCTGACTGTCGCGCCCCAAGAGATATGGGAGCTCTTGAAATTGCACTGCGCACAAGGTGTGACAACCTGACAGAGAGTATATTTGAACCGATACTTGGGACGGTTTTTGATTCAAAAGAGGAAGGTTATGATTTTTACAACATGTACTCATGGGAAGTTGGGTTACTAGACATGATTACTAGACATATAGACATCTTCCTTTAAAACAGTAAGGAATTCCAAGGACCAGATATAAATTTGCTCCACATGATTACTAGACATATAGACATCTTCCTTTGAAACAGTAAGGAATTCCAAGGACCAGATATAAATTTGCTCATGAGTGCCCAGATATAAATACATTTGCAGCCAACAATTCATATATTTTTCACAGCTTCACTTTACCAAATTTGAGAATGAAGGCAATGAAACATCTTTCTGGTAGTTGCATAGTAAATTTCCTGTTTGGATGATCTATGTTATGTTAATTGCTTACAACATAGGCAATGCAGTATCAATCTTATTATGAAAGGTAAGAAATTTTGCAAGGACAGTGATTTGCTGGTAACTTCAAGAAGTATATAAGATTCCAAGAAAATGCATTCCTACCCTCTTTGCAAAGACTTCTTTGCTCCCTGGGTTTTGTCAATCAGTACATTTTTCACTTGAGTCATCGATTTGTTTTTCTCCTAAGTTCCAGATGAAAAATAACTACAGAGGGTTTCCTATGTTCCAACTGGAAAATAAAAGTTTGCATGGCCTTTTTGCACACAGATGTACAAAAAGACTATGTACTTATATAAAGGGTAATATACAAAAGAAGACCATGCCTCCCCTATTAAATTAAGAAAAAAAATAACAGGTGAACCTCAGTGCGAAATCGAACTAAAAAAAACAAAATAAACATCAACTTTGTTATCCTAATGTAGTATATACACTATGGAACATAGTCCTCCGTCCAGGCAGAATCACTTTTATTGTATCAGGAAGAATCACTTGCCATTTCCAGTTGGAGATTATAACAATAGTAAAAAAATGGCATTTAATACAGTTGATTACTATGGTATGGTCTGTAAGTCAGAGCATGATGCTTACTATGGTCTGATTTCTAAGTTCAAGATGCTATAACAAGATCAAGATGTACATGCCAAGAAGGGACAGGATCAAGATGTGCAAAAATTAAGAAATTAGACACACGAGATGTACATACCAAGCCGGAACAGGATCAAGATGTACCAAAATTAAGAAATTAGTCAGCCGAGATGTACATACGAAGAAGGAACAGGGACGACGGCGGATGTTCCGGATCGTAGTTGACGGAGGGGGAGGGACGATGGCGGCGGCGGATCAATGACGCGCAGGTCGAGGTGGAGTTGGACGGAACGGCGACGGAGGCATGGTGGAACGGCGGTCTTGAGAGGCGGAGGCGAAGAGATCCAGGAGGCGGAGAGCCGGCGAGGCGGAGACCCGGCGAAGAGAGGCGAAGGCGGAGGCGGAGGCGGAGGCGTAGGCGGAGAGCCGGCGAGGCGGAGAGAGGCGGAGGCGGAGGCGGAGGGGAAGGGTGCGGAGGCGGAGAGGTGCCTGGGTGAGGAAGCGAGGCTGGGGGTGGAGGCGAGGCAGGCCGGCAGCGGGTCAACGCGCTCGCGGCCAGGCAGATGAGAAGCGCGAAAATTAAAGCAGAATGGAGGGTGGGAGATAAAGTGAGTGGCAACACATGGTTGTTGTGTTGCTCTTCCGATATTTCCAAACACAGATTCATAAAGATTCCCACGTTGCCCTCAATGTTTATTCGTAGATATTGACATTTTTTTTCTGGCACTAACAACATATATAGGTATAACTGTCGAAGCATACAGTCATATATACGCCCGCACTCACACACGTATGGTATGCAGCACGCACAGATCACAGCTTGTCGCAGGCCGCGCACTGCGAGTCGGGTACGAAGAGCAGCTTGCTGTTCTCCACGTCGTAGACGATGTGCATGTTCTGCTGCTGGAAGTTGCCTATGAGCGTCAAGTCGTCGTCCGCGCCGTTGATCATCAGGCACATCATCTCTCCCTCGTCGTCCTCCAGGATGTAGTTCTCCCGCGGCAAATCCATGTCGGCTCCCGCCAGGTGGAACACCAGCCTCGGCACGGGCACCTTCTTCTTCTCCGCGGCATCCGCCCCTTCCGGCGGCGACCGGCGGAAGCACAAGAACCTGTCGCTGATGTCCGAGGCGTTGTGGTAGACGGGCACCGGCACCTGCGCCATGAACGCGCTCCGGAGGAGCCCGTACACGGCCATCGGGAAGGTGGTGAAGCCCGTGCCGGAGTCGATCACCGTCCCGCCGGAGCCGTCCTTCTTGAGCGCGAACGCCGACTTGCCGACCGGCAGCCGCGTCTCGCCGACGGTGATGCCCTCGAGAGAAAGGTAGTAGAGGGTTGGGACTTCAGGGTTGTAGATGATCGGAGTGGATTGGATCGGCCCCGTGCTGTGCGCTCGGAGATCGTCCGGCGTGCCGAGGAACACGGCGCTGGGCTTGCTCTCGGTCTCGGACATGGACGTGAGGCAGTACGAGAACCTGCCGACCTTGAGCTGCGACGGCAGCGACTGCGGCCCGCGGCCGAAGCCGGCGATGCCGGACTCGTTGGAGACGAACACGCCGGTGTTGTAGTCGCCGCAGCCGAAGGCGAGGCCCGGCACGGCGACCGGCGGCGGCGCGCCCTGCTTCTTGCCGTCGGATGCCCTGAAGGTGAAGGTGTCCCTGAAGATGAAGCCCGCCGTGACGGACTTGTCGCCGTAAGAAGCGAGGTAGAAGCACCGGAAAGTTTTCATGGAGCACGCGGACACGGCCAGGCCAGAGCTCGGCCGGCAGACGGGGTCGGGGCAGTCGGCGGCGACGAAGGTGCCGGACTCGGAGGGGTCGAGAACATTGGGAGCGGCTGGGGGAAGCAGACGGGGCAGGGCGTGCACTGCGTCCAGACGAGGTCGCTGCCGGTGTCCAGCGTCAGCTCCACGTGCTGCGGCCGTGGCGTGCCGATGGCGAAGTGGATGAGGTACTCGCCGGAACTGGGCGCCGCGGTCGCCGTCACCGGGTGGCCGTGGCCGCCGCCGCGCTGGTGAAGGCTGGCCGCGCGGGCTCGGGAGCGAGCGGCCATCCGGGTGAGCAGCTCCCACTTGGTGAAGCCACGGCCGGCGTCGACGTGGGTCAGGTCGGCGCGCATGGTGATGATGCCGGAGGTCGAGGTGGCCGGCCAAGTAAGCGAGATCAGGAAGAGCACGCAAGATAAACCTTGCAACACAGCTGGCCCGCCCTTCATGGTGGATGGACGCGCTAGTGTTCCAGTTTCCCGGCCAGTGGGTTTTGCGCGCTCGTTCAGCTAGATTGTGGGTAGACCTTGCTGTAGAGCGGAGGACTTATATATATAGTGGCAAAGTTCGTCTTGTAAGTCTTTAAAAATCCTTTCCTAAAAAAAGTCTTTAAAAATCCTTAGAGGATATCATTTGGATCATTTTTAAGTAGAAATTTCTGTTACCTTGTGATACCACATAAGCCCTAATAAGGTCTACAATGATGAAACATAGCCGGATGTAATATAATAATTTGGTTAATTTGTGTGTGATTGAATAGCGCGCATTATGCCATTCGACTGAAGTTCTAGACATGGTGTAAATAACACACAAGGGTAGTTGCGCTCATGCAATTAAGACTTAGGTGGTGGTTGGTTCAGTCAAAGGGATGGCAACGGTAATGGAATCAACTACCGACGTCATCTGTTACAATGTAACGATTACCTTATTTTGTTTGGTTACCTCAGTCACGAAGAGTACATAGCCCTCTCGCATGCTCCGCCTGTGTGGGGAGTGGTATCAAAATTCTATAGGCCGGAATCCATTCACGATGCAATCTATTACGGTGAAGCTCAACCAAACATGAAGCAACCTATCCCTTCACGCCGTAACGAATTACGGACTAAAAAGCCCCAACCAAACAGCACCAGAATAGAGATGTGTACTCCATCCCATAAATAGCGTAATTCTACTTCTTTTTAGATCTGTCGTACCATGAAAAGATCATATGCCTCAATAAGTTATGTACGGCTCTTCACATCATCGAAACAAAAGATTCTTCTCGGGTATAAGTTATATGCTAAAAATTTTAAAAGATGTATAAACCAAATTTTCCAAAAACTGATCGAAATTATTTGTTCAAATAACGTTTCATAAAAAATATTCCAAATAACTTATCAAAAAAATAATACAAATAAATTATATACACATTTATAAAAAACAATTGCTTGATGAATATTATAAGAAAAACAACATGAAAAAATTTATTATATATCTTTTTCATAATACTTTTTTTTGAAATGTGCATAATACTTATTTAGAAAACAAGAAAGTTGAAAAAATAGCCATTCCTAAAATGTCTGCAAGAAAAAAGGCATTTGCCTCAGTTATTTTCAGGGAGCTAGTGATTGCAGCTTGCTGGGCGATATGGACACACCGAAATAGTATAATCTTTGATGGTGGTTCGAAATCATTTGCTTGTTGGAGGGCAATTTTTAAGGAGCAATTGTCCTTGGTCTCTCTCAGAGCAAGACCAAAAGTCAAGGAAAAGTTGCACATTTGGCTGAGTAGGAACGTGTAAATCCTCTCCTTTTTTATTTTTGGGCCTTAGGCCATGTGAAATGTACATACACTGTAAATATTTTTCATATCTATAAAAAAAATAGAGGTGGGGGGCTTCCCTACCGGTTCGGTCAAAAAAAAAAGTGGAAAAGTTATTTTCCATAAAAACATAAAAAAGAACTAAAAGGTTATACAAATAATTTTTCTAACAATTTTTCAAGAGAAATAAAATAAAATGGGTTATATAACTTTTTTATTCAAATATTTTAAAAAATTCACGGTCTGTAGCGTGCGCCACGTGCCTACCAGAAACTCCGTAACACTATGATATCCGCACCCGATATCACTAAATAATAAATAATTGGTTCGTCTCTAAGTAGAATCTTATGTTACTTCATGTACCACTCACGGACTACAACTACGAGATATTTCATATATGGGGATGTTATCAGACTTTTGACCTATGCAATTGAATAGTAATACACCTTCGGACAATATAGCTCTTAACATGTTAGCATGTAAATAAATATGTGTAGCGTGTAGGTGCATTCATGTTTCATACTACAGTAGAGATATTTCATGAAGCATTATAAATTTGAACAAGGGAACATATAACTATTTTACGAGCATGTTCCAAGACCAAGGTAGGGAGGGAATGTTAAGGGCCTCACTATTCTAGACATGTAAGCTTATACAACGACAAAGAGGTCTCTCATGGATTCTTCCATCCCAAGAAAGTGGTTCTTTTCATGAACTACATACATGACAAAACCTTTTAAAATATATAAACCAACTATTCCAAAAAATAAAAAACTTATCAAGGAAATATGTTTGATAAGATTTTATAAAAATTAAATCAAATATTTGATAGAAAAATAAAATGTATAAAAATAACTTATCTACAAACTTTATAAAATTAATGTTTGGAAGAATGTTACTAGGAAAAAAGGACAAATTATTTGCAAAAAATTATACATAAAACTTATTCAAAAAACAAGATAATAAAGTAATTTTACAAAACATTTATAGGAGAAATGAAAGTGAAAAAGTTGTTTTCCATGAATACATAAAAAGAAACTCATAGTAAATAAATTTTGTAAAAAAAATGCTAGGAACAAAGAAAATAGGAAATTCATTTACATAATTTTTTCATTAAAAATATTTTAAAAGGAAAAATTGATGGTTGGTCACATGTGGGTCGGTGACGCACCATGTGCCTATTGAGTTGCCACAACATGATGCTTCACCTCCACCGCACAAATCCTTCACCGCCACAGCATAAGTTCCAACTTTCGCAAGTGGACATCTACATGCTTCACTTCATGTGGTACTGCAAGCTATGAATGCAAATCATCACGCTCTAGGGGGGCATGTTCCGAGCATATTGTTTTTGTTCTGCGGGCATGCGCATGCTTAAAGATAACCTAGCTAAAAGAAATTGGTCAGGTAGTCAAAAATATTTTTCCTCTATTGCATCACACTAGGACTATGTGACCAATTATACAAATAGCTACCAGGTTAACTTCACCAAGATCTGTTATTGCATGGGAATTGGCTAACAAGCACAGTGAGAAAAGAGAGGAATTTTGTGAGGGTGCAGCTCATATTTGGGCAATTTGGTGGTGCACACACAATGACATTTTGAGAGAAAATGATGTACCTCTTTTATGAAGGCTACCTATAAGAGGGAGCGTAATGATTACAGTCCTAGGCGCAGCTACACCGTGAACATGGAAGAGAAAATATCCGATCCATTTGGCGAGTAAGGCATTGGAAGTCGTGGCTTTGAATATTTTACCAAAACGGATGAAGAAGCAATAATAGAGTTTGCTTATGATTAGATCTTTGATGGTGTGCACTTTCTTCCTTTATTTTTTATTAACTAATATGCTCAAAACTTTGTGCAGTTGCAAAGGCAAAAACTTTTTTATTTACTAAAATCAATCTATTCTTTTAGCTCGTAGATTGTGGATTGTCGTTTCCAATATTGTTATGATTTGCGAGCTAGCTAGGAGGCATGTATCTCCTTGCCACGTGTGGGTGTAATTGGAGCCGATGACATAGGGAGGTAATGCGTAATGGATCGTAGCTCTTATATCTTCTTTATAATTCAACTTGATACCAATTAATTTTAGCTTAAATGTATTTTTTTTGTTTGGTCTTTATTAACCTCGTTCCTTATAAAATTGTGAGCTTAAATGATTGAGCTTTACCATGCTTACACAAGGATGACGCTAAAGTTGATGCCTTTATTTGCCCAGTACGAGCTGCTTCAGACCGTTAAACTTGCTCGCGTTCTGATGCGCCCTGGCTAGCCCCCTGGATCGAATGCCAGTATGCCACGGCCATGCTGCATAGGCTATGCAGTATGTGGTGGAGTTGGCTTTTGGCGCCAATGCCTCGACAGTGAATCCATACTGAAAGGTAGAGATGATCTTTGGACCTGGACATCTCAACTACTAAAGAAGGCATATTATTATTCCGATGAGCTGAGATTCTGATGCTCAAGTACGAATCCATGGATCTCAGTGATGTCTAACTAAGAAGGCATATTATTATTCCGTTGACAATGGTTTATTTTGCACACAGGAGCGCCGGATGTCGAGTTACCGGCGCTCCTTAATGAATGTTACGAAGAGCGTCGGATGCAATTGTAATTCCTTTGTAAACACTCAGTAACATTCTTTTCTTCTTAATGAAAAACTTGCTACGCACGTTCTCAAAAAGAATAGCGGGTGTTTGCTTGGTTGTTGATAGGAGGCAGGGTAGAGAATGATATATAAAATACAGATATTAGAAATTTAGGATAATGTATAGTATGCTCGCAGTCGCAGCCATCATAGTCTGTGTTAGACTATCTCCAACAGCATAGGCAAACGGTGACCCAAATGCAAAATAGGTCGTGTATAGTAGATTTGCCTCTCCAAACCGGGCTCCAACAGCAGACCCAATCGGGGACCCAATTTTGCCTACCCACCGCAATGAGAGGCATTTTTGCATCTCCTGTGGACGATGACGCAAATCCAGAGCGCCGTGGCTGGGCATGACAAGGTGGGGCCGTGAGGAGCAGCCGACACAGTGAAGCGGGGCCATGGCCGGTGGGTCGAGCTCCCCATGGCCGTCGAGCTTTGAGCTCAGCTAGCGGGCGACGAACTGCGGATGCGACGGAGGACCACGCGGACGATTCGCCGGCCAAACCTTCGATTCGTCAGCTCGGGGCTTCGATTCGCCGGTTCGGTGCCCACGGCCGGCGAGCTGGCCGGAGGAGCTCGCGCGGCGGCGCAACAGCTGGCCTCGGCCGCTCGGCGTGCTCGCGAGAGGAAGGGAAGAGGATGGCCTCGACGGCTTGGCGCTCGGCGGGTACCTCAACGGTTAGAGCTCGGCGGGGACCTCCTCGACCAGCGCGGCAAAGCAGCCTCGCGACACGGTGGATCCATGGCGGCCGGTGCTTGACGGCGACCTTGGCAGGGACATCCTCCTCCGGCTGCGCTCGCACGCGCAGAGCCCCACGGCGGCGCTCGCCTGCGCCCGCGGCGGCGCGTGACCAGCGCGGCGAGGCGGGTCCGCTGCGGCGAGGCGAGCCCGCGGTGGCCGACGGCGAGGCGAGCCCATGGTGGTTCGGTGGGGACCTCGGCGAGGTGGAAGAAAGAGATGACCGGGAGGAAGTGGGCAGGGGGATGGGTGCTCTGTTTGCGTCGCTTGTTGGAGAAGACAATATTTGTGTCCCTGACTTATTTACTGTGCGTGACTCAAATCTTGAAATAGGTAGCTGGTTTAGGTCTCCGTTGTTGGAGACAGTCTTAGGCTCAAAGTGTTGGTTAGTTGTGAGCTTCCTACCCGGCTGCCAGCACAAGTAGAAAGCTCACAGAGATGTGCTTTTTCTGCTGGTGGAAGTTGTTCATGAGTGTCGCCCGTCAATCGTACATCCGAGAGATTGAAGCGCAGCTCCAATCTTAATATTTACAAAGGCGCCCCGATAGATCGGATTTAGAGATTCACAAAGTCAACACAGACGTCTTGTTGTCAAGAGGACGCCCACTACCGTTAAATTATAAAATAAATCCACGAAAATATGAACTCTCGTGCTGAATCAAGAACTTGAACCTAGATGAGCAGGTTTCACCAAAGTAACTTTAACAACTGACCTATGATGAGTTTGTAGGGGAAAGGGAAAGTCTTTTCAGATAGATTTTGCAGCCAACCAATAACAAAAACATAGCTAAATTCACCACTCATACATGGCAAATGATAAATTCACTAGCCTCCAAAACCTAGGGCCTTGTCCAACCCTAATTCGTGCAAGCATTGATCTTCTATCCCCATCGAAATTTTGGAAAATTAAATGTTTCGCTCCATTTTACTGTTGGTTTATCGTATTTACAGTGAAGTGAAACAAAGTAAATTATTCGAAGGTAGGGTCATACTTTCTCTCTATTAAAAATATATAACTCTAACATAATCTAATTACTTCAAAATTTGGCTGTCCTCAAGCATAAATTTGAATCGGGAGTACATCGGATACTTACGAAGACGATCATGTATGGGCATGCATCGCAAATCACAAATTTGCAATCATGAGCATTTCAGATATATTGATTTGAGACCATTCACTTGAATAGCAGAAAAATATGAGTCTTCGTGAAATGTAACTGTTAAACTGAGAAAACAAAAATAAAAGAAAGTGGCCCAAAATTATGTCCATGTACCGAACGCGCTTTATATTTTTAAAAAAAGGTATATACGAGGATAGAACCAAGAAAGGACGCTCGATGCCATTTGGGCTTGCAAGATTAGCAGCAGGACATGTCGGCTTTCAAGAATCAAGACATCCTAATGTGGGAAACGAGGAAAGTTACAGAAGCACAGCACAGTTGAGCATGTTCAGAACAGGAATAATGGGACGGGAATTTCAGCTACGCGCCTACGCCCACTTTCAGATGCTGTGTTTCAGGAAAGGATGAGAACCAGCACCTGCACTAGGCGATAAGCTTTGTGCCCCGAGTGCCTAGCTACTAGTCAGTAGCTCCATCAGGCACATGCCCTTGCCATCTTCCCATCTCCATCTCGTGCCACTGCTTTCAGATCCACCTTCCCATCTCCATCTCGTCCCACTGCTTTAAGAGTTGCAGAGGTGGATCCAGATATTTGGAGCTCCATACACAAACTGACAAATCTGTAGAGTGCGTAGGCCTGCTGAACTTCTACCAGTGGTATGAAGAGAAGGAGCTATTCCGTACGAGCTACGGCAATCTTTCTCATTGAGGTTCCACCGGGCCCAAATCAGGCCTTTCTGGTTCAATACAAATACAGCCAACAATACTCTGCACAGGAGAAATTCACATCTGCAAGGACATGACCATACAAAGAATGGAGAGGAGGAGGATATTGCGTGGCTGATTTGTCACGGGCGCTTGTGAGGAGGATCCGGCAGGCCCATTCGACGGAGAAACGTTGGATCCTCCAGGGATGGCACCGCCTGCCTCTCCAGGTCCTGGTGCAGGGGCTAGAGAGTAGGACCCATGGTTTACTGCAGTTGGCAGCGCCGTGAGAGGTGGAAACTGATGCGGACCTGCAATGATAGATACCAGTAAAGATCAAAATAAGGATCGATGATGCACAGCACCAGGTAAATGGAACAGCAGCATCTACGAAACAGATTTCTGTTAGTAGACTTCAGTGTTTGCTATACTGCAGTACACGGAAAACAAAGGGAAAGCTTCACCAATCTGTCTTAATATTATTTTATCAAATTTAAAGGTGACATGGATGTGCTTAATGCATTAATCCACGTTTTATAATGTCGGCGGCATTCCTGTAATATTGTCTGCATAAGCGGCTACATTTTTACTCTTCCCATTCCTTTTACATAAGAAGTGTGATTGGGTGGAAAATGACAATTATCTGCAATGCAGCTGGCTTCACATGTTGCACTTGTTAATTTAGTTAAATAAGTAGCACTTGATTTCTTTAGCAGGCTTCGCTTTGGGGCTACATCAAATGAAGAAGTGTACAATTTTAAAGCAAGGTACATAGTGTTAGGAAGGGAAAAATTTATACCAACTCAAAAAAAAAAGATTGAGGTCAAACTGCTACAAAATAAGGGGCCTTGAAGATTGGACGCAAGGAAATCAAAACTATGTTTGGCTCAAATCCAAACCAAGGGGATAGACTAATAACTCGGTCATCAACATTAAAGATGCAATCATGCCCCAGGGAAAGTTGGTGCAGCCTGAATTTTTTTTTTTAGGTTTTGATTAGACAATAACATTTCTTGATGGATCTTTCAGAAGCAAAACAGAACTTTGAGCAAAGTACTAGAGTTTACTGCTATGGTGCTTCCGTAGACAAATATGAAGCAGACTAGAAATGAAGAAAAAACAAAAATTACCTGGGCATGTGGGTTGAAGACCAGAGGATAGCCTGCACATACATTTTAAGATGTGATCACTTTTGTTGCCACAGTTTTGATAGAGCAAAAAAAACTATTTGGGATGTTTTGCTTACGAAGTTGCTATGGTTCCATTAATATAGCCACCATAGTTGCAAGACGAGACACTGCAGCCACCACTGCTGGGTTGTGCAGTCACATTACCAACAATTAGGCTGCTATTGGGGCATTGCATACTTGAACATGATGCTGCTAATGAAGATGGTGCCGGCGTGCAGTACAAACTGTAAGGAAAACATAGGGAATTATAATCCAAACAAAATACTGCAAGAAAATTGGATTGAACAAAAGAAATTATAATGTTACTTGAGATCTGCTGGCCCACAACTGCACTCCACACAGTTACCAGCAGTTAGTGCATAGGTCCCATTTGCCACAAGCAATCCGGAGTCCGAAGCGGAGTTAGGAAATGTTGATGCGCAAGCTAATCAAGGAATAAACAGCCGTCATTAGAAGGATGTATTGATCAGCAGAGAGGACAGCAAAATAAGAAAGTATATAACTCAACTATCACTATTGAATCAATCGAAAAACATATGGACATCCATGAAAGTGCCACCAAAAGACAAAGTAAAAATCTATCACAGAATATGTTGATAAGCCCTTTTGTTAGTGCTCTGAAGCACCACAAATTAAATTACTCGCATCCACGTCACAAAGACAGAAAGTAATCCTTCACAACATAGCAGCTGCAAGCGTGTCTTGTACCAAGCCCCAACCATGGACCAGCTTTTTCAAGTAGTACTTTAAAATCATTTCTGCATCTTACATTTGTAAAATCCAAAGGCTACTCGCATCCATCTCACAAACGCAGAAAAGTTAACATAGCAGTTGCAAGCGTGTCTTGTCCCAAGCGCCAACATGGATCAGCTTTTATAGTAGTACTTTAAAGTCACTTCTGCGTCATATGTTTGTAAAAATCCAAAGGCTGACAATTCCAGTAACAAGCTAAACAGGGCGTAAAGTAACAATGTAACATCAAACTGCACCTTTACATGATTAATCCTTCAGCTTTCACAGAGGTCAAAGGTATACCAGTCAAGTGTCAACCAATACTTCAGGTCAATACATGCCTCCACTATCGAGGAATAATACAGAGGACATCGCGTTCTCACCTGGTCCTCCAGGATGTTTGACATGCCTCCACTATCGAGGAATAATACAGAGGACATCGCGTTCTCACCTGGTCCTCCAGGATGTTTGACATGCCTCCACTATCGAGGAATAATACAGAGGACATCGCGTTCTCACCTGGTCCTCCAGGATGTTTGACATGCCTCCACTATCGAGGAATAATACAGAGGACATCGCGTTCTCACCTGGTCCTCCAGGATGTTTGACATGCCTCCACTATCGAGGAATAATACAGAGGACATCGCGTTCTCACCTGGTCCTCCAGGATGTTTGACATGCCTCCACTATCGAGGAATAATACAGAGGACATCGCGTTCTCACCTGGTCCTCCAGGATGTTTGACATGCCTCCACTATCGAGGAATAATACAGAGGACATCGCGTTCTCACCTGGTCCTCCAGGATGTTTGACATGCCTCCACTATCGAGGAATAATACAGAGGACATCGCGTTCTCACCTGGTCCTCCAGGATGTTTGACATGCCTCCACTATCGAGGAATAATACAGAGGACATCGCGTTCTCACCTGGTCCTCCAGGATGTTTGACATGCCTCCACTATCGAGGAATAATACAGAGGACATCGCGTTCTCACCTGGTCCTCCAGGATGTTTGACATGCCTCCACTATCGAGGAATAATACAGAGGACATCGCGTTCTCACCTGGTCCTCCAGGATGTTTGACATGCCTCCACTATCGAGGAATAATACAGAGGACATCGCGTTCTCACCTGGTCCTCCAGGATGTTTGACATGCCTCCACTATCGAGGAATAATACAGAGGACATCGCGTTCTCACCTGGTCCTCCAGGATGTTTGACATGCCTCCACTATCGAGGAATAATACAGAGGACATCGCGTTCTCACCTGGTCCTCCAGGATGTTTGACATGCCTCCACTATCGAGGAATAATACAGAGGACATCGCGTTCTCACCTGGTCCTCCAGGATGTTTGACATGCCTCCACTATCGAGGAATAATACAGAGGACATCGCGTTCTCACCTGGTCCTCCAGGATGTTTGACATGCCTCCACTATCGAGGAATAATACAGAGGACATCGCGTTCTCACCTGGTCCTCCAGGATGTTTGACATGCCTCCACTATCGAGGAATAATACAGAGGACATCGCGTTCTCACCTGGTCCTCCAGGATGTTTGACATGCCTCCACTATCGAGGAATAATACAGAGGACATCGCGTTCTCACCTGGTCCTCCAGGATGTTTGACATGCCTCCACTATCGAGGAATAATACAGAGGACATCGCGTTCTCACCTGGTCCTCCAGGATGTTTGACATGCCTCCACTATCGAGGAATAATACAGAGGACATCGCGTTCTCACCTGGTCCTCCAGGATGTTTGACATGCCTCCACTATCGAGGAATAATACAGAGGACATCGCGTTCTCACCTGGTCCTCCAGGATGTTTGACATGCCTCCACTATCGAGGAATAATACAGAGGACATCGCGTTCTCACCTGGTCCTCCAGGATGTTTGACATGCCTCCACTATCGAGGAATAATACAGAGGACATCGCGTTCTCACCTGGTCCTCCAGGATGTTTGACATGCCTCCACTATCGAGGAATAATACAGAGGACATCGCGTTCTCACCTGGTCCTCCAGGATGTTTGACATGCCTCCACTATCGAGGAATAATACAGAGGACATCGCGTTCTCACCTGGTCCTCCAGGATGTTTGACATGCCTCCACTATTGAGGAATAATGGGACGGGAATTTCAGCTACGCGCCTACGCCCACTTTCAGATGCTGTGTTTCAGGAAAGGATGAGAACCAGCACCTGCACTAGGCGATAAGCTTTATGCCCCAAGTGCCTAGCTCAGTAGCTCCCATCTCCATCTCGTACCACTGCT
The DNA here is from genome assembly GCA_900205405.1 of Echinochloa crus-galli. NCBI lineage: Eukaryota > Viridiplantae > Streptophyta > Magnoliopsida > Poales > Poaceae > Echinochloa > Echinochloa crus-galli. The sequence continues at coordinate 718,629 of OAMR01000365.1, forward strand.
TTCAGACCCACCTTGCCATCTCCATCTCGTCCCACTGCTTTCAGAGTTGGAGACATGGATCCAGATTTTTGGAGCTACATACACAAACTGAGAAACCTGCAGAGTGCGTAGGCCTGCTGAACTTCTACCAGTGGTATGAAGAGAAGTAGCTACATGCTACAGCAATAATACTCTACACATTGAGGTTCCACCGGGCCCAAATCAGGCCTTTCTGGTTCAATACAAATACAGCCAACAATACTCTACACAGGAGAAATTCACATCTGCAATGACAAGACCATACAAAGAATGGAGAGCAGGAGGATATGGCGTGGCTGATTCGTCACTGGCGCTTGTGAGGAGGATCCGGCAGGCCCATTCGACGGAGAAACGTTGGATCCTCCAGGGATGGCACCGCCTGCCTCTCCAGGTCCTGGTGCAGGGGCTGGAGAGTAGGACCCATGGTTTACTGCAGTTGGCAGCGCCGTGAGAGGTGGAAAATGATGCGGACCTGCAACGATAGATACCGATAAAGATCAAAACAAGAATCGATGATGCACAGCGCCAGGTAAATGGAACAACAGCATCTACGAAACAGATTTCTGTTAGTAGAGTTCAGTGTTTGCTCTACTGCAGTACACTGAGAACAAAGCTTCACCAATCTGAAAGATCTGTCTTAATATTATTTTATCAAATTAAAGGTGACATTGATGTGCTGAATGCCTTAATCCACATTTTATAATGTCGGCGACGTTCCAGTAATACTGTCTGCATAAGCGGTGCTATATTTTTGCCCTCCCCTTTCCTTTTACATAAGAAGTGTGATCGGGTGGAAAATGACAATTATCTGCAATGCAGCTGGCTTCACATGTTGCACTTGTTAATTTAGCTAGATAACTAGCACTTGATTTCTTAAGCAGGGTTCGCTTTGGGGCTGCCTCAAATGAAGAAGTGTAAAAAATTTTAAGCTGTACAGTGTTAGGAAGGGAAAAATTTATACCAACTCAAAAGAAGATTGAGGCCAAACTGCCCACAAAATAAGGGGCCTTGAAGATTGGATACAAGGAAATCAAAACTATGTTCGGCTCAAATCCAAACCAAGGGGATAGACTAATAACTCAGTCATCGACATTAAAGTTGCAATCATGCCCCAGGGAAAGTTGGTGCAGCCTGAATTTTTTTTAGGTTTTGATTAGACAATAACATTTCATGATGGATCTTTCAGAAGCAAGGACTAAAATTTACTGCAACGGTACTTCAGTAGACAAATATGAAGCAGACCAGAAATGAAGAACAAACAAAAAATACCTGGGCATGTGGGTTCAAGACCAGAGGATAGCCTGCACATACATTTTAAGATGTGATCACTTTTGTTGCCACAGTTTTGATAGAGCAAAAAAAACTATTTGGGATGTTTTGCTTACGAAGTTGCTATGGTTCCATTAATATAGCCACCATAGTTGCAAGACGAGACACTGCAGCCACCACTGCTGGGTTGTGCAGTCACATTACCAACAATTAGGCTGCTATTGGGGCATTGCATACTTGAACATGATGCTGCTAATGAAGATGGTGCCGGCGTGCAGTACAAACTGTAAGGAAAACATAGGGAATTATAATCCAAACAAAATACTGCAAGAAAATTGGATTGAACAAAAGAAATTATAATGTTACTTGAGATCTGCTGGCCCACAACTGCACTCCACACAGTTACCAGCAGTTAGTGCATAGGTCCCATTTGCCACAAGCAATCCGGAGTCCGAAGCGGAGTTAGGAAATGTTGATGCGCAAGCTAATCAAGGAATAAACAGCCGTCATTAGAAGGATGTATTGATCAGCAGAGAGGACAGCAAAATAAGAAAGTATATAACTCAACTATCACTATTGAATCAATCGAAAAACATATGGACATCCATGAAAGTGCCACCAAAAGACAAAGTAAAAATCTATCACAGAATATGTTGATAAGCCCTTTTGTTAGTGCTCTGAAGCACCACAAATTAAATTACTCGCATCCACGTCACAAAGACAGAAAGTAATCCTTCACAACATAGCAGCTGCAAGCGTGTCTTGTACCAAGCCCCAACCATGGACCAGCTTTTTCAAGTAGTACTTTAAAATCATTTCTGCATCTTACATTTGTAAAATCCAAAGGCTACTCGCATCCATCTCACAAACGCAGAAAAGTTAACATAGCAGTTGCAAGCGTGTCTTGTCCCAAGCGCCAACATGGATCAGCTTTTATAGTAGTACTTTAAAGTCACTTCTGCGTCATATGTTTGTAAAAATCCAAAGGCTGACAATTCCAGTAACAAGCTAAACAGGGCGTAAAGTAACAATGTAACATCAAACTGCACCTTTACATGATTAATCCTTCAGCTTTCACAGAGGTCAAAGGTATACCAGTCAAGTGTCAACCAATACTTCAGGTCAATTTTACCTAACCTACTGTTATTGACAACCAGAAGCATAGTAATAGTAACTCTAGGTGGTTATTGGCGAACTGGACCTCTACAGAGCTTAAAACAGTATATCAACATAACCAATTTATAGTCCATTTGATGGGGAACTGGTGGAATTTTGCCAAGCTATGGCATATCAAATTCTCTTCGAATGAAATTCTGTCAAATTGCTAGGACAATTTATTCCAATCCCGCTGCCATATACTGCAATCAAATGTAAGATTGTTTACCAGGCAATGGAATGGCGAGGATGTCACCGGGCGCGACAACGGGGCTCCCCATGGCGTTCACATTGCTGATGTCCGTGACGGTGGTGGCGTGGCTGTCAGCGATGGATTGCGCAGTGTCCCCGACCCGCACAACATAGGAGAGGTACACGGCCGGGAGGTTGTTGTCGGTGGAGTTGAAGCAGACGCAGGGGAGCGGGATGACGAGCTTCTGCCCGGGGTTGAGCGGCGCGTCGGCGTCCTCCTCGGCGAGCCCGTTGGCGGTGCGGATCTGGTCGGCGGAGGGGAGGCCCGCGAAGACGACGTCGGCGACGGAGCTGCGCGATGGCAGCGGGATTGGAATAAATTGTCCTAGCAATTTGACAGAATTTCATTCGAAGAGAATTTGATATGCCATAGCTTGGCAAAATTCCACCAGTTCCCCATCAAATGGACTATAAATTGGTTATGTTGATATACTGTTTTAAGCTCTGTAGAGGTCCAGTTCGCCAATAACCACCTAGAGTTACTATTACTATGCTTCTGGTTGTCAATAACAGTAGGTTAGGTAAAATTGACCTGAAGTATTGGTTGACACTTGACTGGTATACCTTTGACCTCTGTGAAAGCTGAAGGATTAATCATGTAAAGGTGCAGTTTGATGTTACATTGTTACTTTACGCCCTGTTTAGCTTGTTACTGGAATTGTCAGCCTTTGGATTTTTACAAACATATGACGCAGAAGTGACTTTAAAGTACTACTATAAAAGCTGATCCATGTTGGCGCTTGGGACAAGACACGCTTGCAACTGCTATGTTAACTTTTCTGCGTTTGTGAGATGGATGCGAGTAGCCTTTGGATTTTACAAATGTAAGATGCAGAAATGATTTTAAAGTACTACTTGAAAAAGCTGGTCCATGGTTGGGGCTTGGTACAAGACACGCTTGCAGCTGCTATGTTGTGAAGGATTACTTTCTGTCTTTGTGACGTGGATGCGAGTAATTTAATTTGTGGTGCTTCAGAGCACTAACAAAAGGGCTTATCAACATATTCTGTGATAGATTTTTACTTTGTCTTTTGGTGGCACTTTCATGGATGTCCATATGTTTTTCGATTGATTCAATAGTGATAGTTGAGTTATATACTTTCTTATTTTGCTGTCCTCTCTGCTGATCAATACATCCTTCTAATGACGGCTGTTTATTCCTTGATTAGCTTGCGCATCAACATTTCCTAACTCCGCTTCGGACTCCGGATTGCTTGTGGCAAATGGGACCTATGCACTAACTGCTGGTAACTGTGTGGAGTGCAGTTGTGGGCCAGCAGATCTCAAGTAACATTATAATTTCTTTTGTTCAATCCAATTTTCTTGCAGTATTTTGTTTGGATTATAATTCCCTATGTTTTCCTTACAGTTTGTACTGCACGCCGGCACCATCTTCATTAGCAGCATCATGTTCAAGTATGCAATGCCCCAATAGCAGCCTAATTGTTGGTAATGTGACTGCACAACCCAGCAGTGGTGGCTGCAGTGTCTCGTCTTGCAACTATGGTGGCTATATTAATGGAACCATAGCAACTTCGTAAGCAAAACATCCCAAATAGTTTTTTTTGCTCTATCAAAACTGTGGCAACAAAAGTGATCACATCTTAAAATGTATGTGCAGGCTATCCTCTGGTCTTGAACCCACATGCCCAGGTATTTTTTGTTTGTTCTTCATTTCTGGTCTGCTTCATATTTGTCTACTGAAGTACCGTTGCAGTAAATTTTAGTCCTTGCTTCTGAAAGATCCATCATGAAATGTTATTGTCTAATCAAAACCTAAAAAAAATTCAGGCTGCACCAACTTTCCCTGGGGCATGATTGCAACTTTAATGTCGATGACTGAGTTATTAGTCTATCCCCTTGGTTTGGATTTGAGCCGAACATAGTTTTGATTTCCTTGTATCCAATCTTCAAGGCCCCTTATTTTGTGGGCAGTTTGGCCTCAATCTTCTTTTGAGTTGGTATAAATTTTTCCCTTCCTAACACTGTACAGCTTAAAATTTTTTACACTTCTTCATTTGAGGCAGCCCCAAAGCGAACCCTGCTTAAGAAATCAAGTGCTAGTTATCTAGCTAAATTAACAAGTGCAACATGTGAAGCCAGCTGCATTGCAGATAATTGTCATTTTCCACCCGATCACACTTCTTATGTAAAAGGAAAGGGGAGGGCAAAAATATAGCACCGCTTATGCAGACAGTATTACTGGAACGTCGCCGACATTATAAAATGTGGATTAAGGCATTCAGCACATCAATGTCACCTTTAATTTGATAAAATAATATTAAGACAGATCTTTCAGATTGGTGAAGCTTTGTTCTCAGTGTACTGCAGTAGAGCAAACACTGAACTCTACTAACAGAAATCTGTTTCGTAGATGCTGTTGTTCCATTTACCTGGCGCTGTGCATCATCGATTCTTGTTTTGATCTTTATCGGTATCTATCGTTGCAGGTCCGCATCATTTTCCACCTCTCACGGCGCTGCCAACTGCAGTAAACCATGGGTCCTACTCTCCAGCCCCTGCACCAGGACCTGGAGAGGCAGGCGGTGCCATCCCTGGAGGATCCAACGTTTCTCCGTCGAATGGGCCTGCCGGATCCTCCTCACAAGCGCCAGTGACGAATCAGCCACGCCATATCCTCCTGCTCTCCATTCTTTGTATGGTCTTGTCATTGCAGATGTGAATTTCTCCTGTGTAGAGTATTGTTGGCTGTATTTGTATTGAACCAGAAAGGCCTGATTTGGGCCCGGTGGAACCTCAATGTGTAGAGTATTATTGCTGTAGCATGTAGCTACTTCTCTTCATACCACTGGTAGAAGTTCAGCAGGCCTACGCACTCTGCAGGTTTCTCAGTTTGTGTATGTAGCTCCAAAAATCTGGATCCATGTCTCCAACTCTGAAAGCAGTGGGACGAGATGGAGATGGCAAGGTGGGTCTGAAAGCAGTGGTACGAGATGGAGATGGGAGCTACTGAGCTAGGCACTTGGGGCATAAAGCTTATCGCCTAGTGCAGGTGCTGGTTCTCATCCTTTCCTGAAACACAGCATCTGAAAGTGGGCGTAGGCGCGTAGCTGAAATTCCCGTCCCATTATTCCTCAATAGTGGAGGCATGTCAAACATCCTGGAGGACCAGGTGAGAACGCGATGTCCTCTGTATTATTCCTCGATAGTGGAGGCATGTCAAACATCCTGGAGGACCAGGTGAGAACG
>OAMR01000365.1:728454-742256 GCA_900205405.1 Echinochloa crus-galli
TCATTGCAGACCCAAGAAACCAACCTCTGCTTATTCACTGCAAAAGAGGCAAGGTATGATCAGTTTCCAATTTACAGTTTGCCCCTGCTCTCCCGAGAAAATAACTTTGCGGCCAGACCTGAACTAATTCCTGAATGTTTGCATATCTGCAGCACCGAACTGGCTGCGTGGTCGGCTGTTTGAGGAAGCTGCAGAAGTGGTGCTTGTCCTCCGTCTTCGACGAGTACCACCGCTTCGCCGCGGCAAAGGCGAGGATCACTGACCAGAGATTCATGGAGCTGTTCGACGTCTCACCCTTGAAGCACCTGACACCCTCAAATTGTTAACCAAGGCGCGCGATCGCTGGGTCGCCCTTGATCTTCCGAAGTCTAGTACATCTCCCAGCCTATGTTCCTGCAGCTACTGAACCGATTCAGCAGTGAATAATTTTGGAACCCCGTAGAGTCGATGAGGTAGTGATGAGACCATTACAAAAATGTTTGTGCTCGAGAAGTTTAGTTTTACCCGCAATGCGGAGCCTCAGAACCAGACAGTAGTGGTAGGGTTGCGAGAGGTTCTCTCTTTTTTGGTAACTCTCGCGATTGCGAGGAATCCGCCACTGTTTCCGGGTACTGAAGTATGTACTCGAGCAGCTTTGTTGAGCGGGAATGAACTTACTCTCTGAATGCAAAAGGCTCTGGCTCTTCTTACATGGGTGTGGATAGTGATCCTGCATTTTGACTAGAAGTTTTCACAATTTCACAACATGGTAATTGCCTACTTAGGCTGGCGCTGAACGAAGCATTGAGAAAAGTTTTGTCGAAAAAAAAATCTTGAGAAAATTTCGCTTGGTCTTATAAGTTTATTACGTTTTGGAGTGCATGAGGATGAATTGAAAATCACCGAAAAAAAAAACTCACGGAAAACAGGAATCGAAGTTGTGTTTTGATGCTCTATATGAAATAAAAAACGAAGGAATTTTAATGAGACGAACTCTTAAAACAGAGAAGGTAGAGTGCGTGATGTGCTGCGTGTTCTTCTCGAAAGGTTAAGATAATTTTGAAAATCTTCCAAAATGCAGAGGAAACATAATTTGCAGTTTCCACATTGTATGTAGATATTGGAACAAGAAAAAAAAAGTAAATACATAGGGAGAAATGGACTGAAAGGGGACTTGGGCTTTTCTAGTTTCCCACGAGCAAATGGGCTGGATCCGGTCCAGTGAAAACTCCAAACTTGGCCCAAGACAGGCCCAAGGCCCTTTACGCCGGCAATGTTTCCGTTGAGCAAAGGGACACGTGGACCAGGTGTGGCCCACACGTCACTGTAACAGAGCGCTTCGTAGACCTGGTCACGAGACATTTGTCCCCCGGTCCCCGCACAGGCAACGTCTACCTGAGAAGAAGAAGTTTCCCCGTCCTCACATGCTGACCAAAATGGCCAGTATCTCACCGACACATGGGCCCGAGGCGCCCCGAGCCCCACCAGTCATCGACTGTTCACACACCTCCGTGCCCTCCCACGCTTCCACACAACTTCACCAACTCTGCGCACGGGCACAGCTCGCCCCCGAGTTCACACTTCGCAGTGCCAGCCAGAGCCCCGACCTCGAGCCCTGCTTCCTCTTCCCCCCATTCCTCTGCCACCCAAGCCCAAACCCTAAACCCTCGGGCCCCAAATGCCGACGCCGGCGTCCGCGACTGCGGCGGCGGCGGCTTCTCTTCTGGTGATCCTCGCGGCGGCGGGGCGGCTCCGCGGCGCGACGGCGAAGACGACGATCGAGCCGTGCTCGGGCGCGGACGCGTGCCCGGCGCTGCTGGGGTACACGCTCTACGCGGACATGAAGGTCTCCGAGGTGGCCGCGCTCTTCGGCGCCGACCCGGCGGCGGTGCTGGCCGCCAACGCGCTCGACTTCGCCTCCCCGGGCGCCGCCAACCGCATCCTCCCGCGGGGACGCCCCTCCGCGTGCCACCCGCTGCGCCTGCGCCGACGGCCTCCGCAAGTCCGTCGCCGTCCGCTACGCCACGCGCCCCGCGGACACGCTCGCCAATTTATTCCAATCTTGCTGCCATACTGCAATCAAATGTGAGATTGTTTACCAGGCAATGGTATGGCGAGGATGTCACCGGGCGCGACAACGGGGCTCCCCATGGCGTTCACATTGCTGATATCCGTGACGGTGGTAGCATGGCTGTCGGCGATGGATTGCGCGGTGTCCCCGACCCGCACGACATAGGAGAGGTACACGGCGGGGAGGTTGTTGTCGGTGGAGTTGAAGCAGACGCAGGGGAGCGGGATGACAAGCTTCTGCCCGGGGTTGAGCGGCGCGTCGGCGTCCTCCTCGGCGAGCCCGTTGGCGGTGCGGATCTGGTCGGCGGAGGGGAGCCCCGCGAAGACGACGTCGGCGACGGAGGCGAGCGTGTCCGCGGGGCGCGTGGCGTAGCGGACGGCGACGGACTTGCGGAGGCCGTCGGCGCAGGCGCAGCGGGTGGGCACGCGGAGGGGCGTCCCCGCGGGGAGGATGCGGTTGGCGGCGCCCGGGGAGGCGAAGTCGAGCGCGTTGGCGGCCAGCACCGCCGCCGGGTCGGCGCCGAAGAGCGCGGCCACCTCGGAGACCTTCATGTCCGCGTAGAGCGTGTACCCCAGCAGCGCCGGGCACGCGTCCGCGCCCGAGCACGGCTCGATCGTCGTCTTCGCCGTCGCGCCGCGGAGCCCCGCCGCCGCCGCGAGCATCACCAGAAGCGAAGCCGCCGCCGCCGGCGTCGGCATTTGGGCCCGAGGGTTTAGGGTTTGGGCCTGGGTGGCAGCCAGAGGAATGGGGGAAGGGGAAGCAGAGCACGGCAGGTCGGGGCGCTGGCACTGCGAAGTGTGAACTCGGGGGCGAACTGTGCGCGGAGTTGGTGGAGTTGTGTGGAAGCCTGGGAGGACACGGAGGTGTGTGAACAGTCGATGACTGGTGGGGCTCGGGGCGCCTCGGGCCCATGTGTCGGTGAGATACTGGCCATTTTGGTCAGCATGTGAGGACGGGGAAACTTCTTCTTCTCAGGTAGACGTTGCCTGTGCGGGGACCGGGGGACAAATGTCTCGTGACCAGGTCTACGAAGCGCTCTGTTACAGTGACGTGTGGGCCACACCTGGTCCACGTGTCCCTTTGCTCAACGGAAACATTGCCGGCGTAAAGGGCCTTGGGCCTGTCTTGGGCCAAGTTTGGAGTTTTCACTGGACCGGATCCAGCCCATTTGCTCGTGGGAAACTAGAAAAGCCCAAGTCCCCTTTCAGTCCATTTCTCCCTATGTATTTACTTTTTTTTTCTTGTTCCAATATCTACATACAATGTGGAAACTGCAAATTATGTTTCCTCTGCATTTTGGAAGATTTTCAAAATTATCTTAACCTTTCGAGAAGAACACGCAGCACATCACGCACTCTACCTTCTCTGTTTTAAGAGTTCGTCTCATTAAAATTCCTTCGTTTTTTATTTCATATAGAGCATCAAAACACAACTTCGATTCCTGTTTTCCGTGAGTTTTTTTTTTCGGTGATTTTCAATTCATCCTCATGCACTCCAAAACGTAATAAACTTATAAGACCAAGCGAAATTTTCTCAAGATTTTTTTTTCGACAAAACTTTTCTCAATGCTTCGTTCAGCGCCAGCCTAAGTAGGCAATTACCATGTTGTGAAATTGTGAAAACTTCTAGTCAAAATGCAGGATCACTATCCACACCCATGTAAGAAGAGCCAGAGCCTTTTGCATTCAGAGAGTAAGTTCATTCCCGCTCAACAAAGCTGCTCGAGTACATACTTCAGTACCCGGAAACAGTGGCGGATTCCTCGCAATCGCGAGAGTCACCAAAAAAGAGAGAACCTCTCGCAACCCTACCACTACTGTCTGGTTCTGAGGCTCCGCAGTGCGGGGAAAACTAAACTTCTCGAGCACAAACATTTTTGCAATGGTCTCGTCACTACCTCATCGACTCTACGGGGTTCCAAAATTATTCACTGCTGAATCGGTTCAGTAGCTGCAGAAACATAGGCTGGGAGATGTACTAGACTTCGGAAGATCAAGGGCGACCCAGCGATCGCGCGCCTTGGTTAACAATTTGAGGGTGTCAGGTGCTTCAAGGGTGAGACGTCGAACAGCTCCATGAATCTCTGGTCAGTGATCCTCGCCTTTGCCGCGGCGAAGCGGTGGTACTCGTCGAAGACGGAGGACAAGCACCACTTCTGCAGCTTCCTCAAACAGCCGACCACGCAGCCAGTTCGGTGCTGCAGATATGCAAACATTCAGGAATTAGTTCAGGGTCTGGGCGGCAAAGTTATTTTTTCGGGAGGGCAGGGGCAAACTGTAAATTGGAAAGTGATCATACCTTGCCTCTCTTGCAGTGAATAAGCAGAGGTTGGTTTCTTGGGTCTGCAATGAAGATAACAAGATTCGATTTATAATTCTGTGGTGTGCAAATATTCAGTCTATAATAGGAATGAAAAATGCAGTACCTAGGACAACTTTCAGTGCCTCACGAATTTTGTCATCAGGGATGGTGACGAATGGTTCCTGCAGCAAAGGCATTTCAGGCATCATCAGACCATTCATGAACTGCGTCAGGACTTGAGGTGAAACAAAAAATTCATACACACGGACTGTCAACTCTAACAAGAATCATTTATATGCAGCTGGGCGGTGGGCGCAAGAGAACTATTCTTTCGCCTTTTAGAAGAATCATATATGAAAAAGAAGTGTGTGTCGTACAAAGTTAGACAATTGTAAATTCTAATTGCAGTTAGAATTGTCAGGTCTCCTACAACATAAGGCTCTCTTCCTGTCACTGCCAATAGCAGTCAATTTTCTTATCCATGTGCCACTAGAACTCTAGGTCTCAATTTTCTTATCCGTGTGACAGTAGAACTCTAGAAGGTCATGAAGAAAAAAAAATGAAGTTCAAAGATTTACTGAGACACATTGGTAGAGAATATACTGTCTTACGACTACGATCGGGGTTAGATGAGTGGACAGAAATGCAGCATGGTCAATAGAAGTCAGAAAAGATGCAATACGACCACTTCCTTGAAAACTGACAGATGTTCCAGCTTGCAGTGGTTTCAAGCAACTGGGTCTACAATAATTAACCAAAGAAAAAAAGCAACTTTGCTATGTCTATGATACGTCAGAGTTTTCCTCACCAGGAATTTTTTTTTTCTTGCAAACATAAAAGGAAAATAGGATTTGGAATGATGTAAACCAAGATTTGGAATGAGGTCCTAATGCGCGTGCATAGGAGTTATTTTATCAAGTAATACATGTAGCAGTTCTTGCAGTTAATGACCTCCAAAATTGGGTTAGACAATGGAAACTGTGGATCATCTACGGCTATAAACCTGTGAACGGTTCACCCAGCAATAGTTCCTGAACAGCAAGCAAACAAACAAACAAATCAGCCAGTTCATATGATTGACAAACTACTCCCGACCATTCAATGAATTGACATAACTTTATTCCTGTCGTCCACTTTTGGATCATGTCATGGATGACTTCAAAGTTCAAACAGTAAATAATGAGAAATAAAATAATTGCCAAGAATGAAATCTTCAGAGATTAAAAGATAGCCAATATTGGCCAGCTTCAAAATAAATGGAATATCTAGAACACAAATGAATGCATATTTGATCCATTGGCATGACTTTCCACCCATACTTTCATTAAAAACAGGTGGCCACCACTTGACAAAAACCAGTCAGATACCACCAGTTTCTACAAACTTGGTTGGCATATACAAGTATATGATACAATGATGCATCAATAAATACAGAAAGTAATAACACAAAATAGCCATAAATACAGCTTTACAATCATATTCCCCTTCAAATCATTTTTCACATATGAAAAGTTGTTGAAGTTGTACAAGTCTTACATATCCAATTTTGTGCATAGGTGGCATAACATAAGGATATTCTAAATGAGGGGTGAAAATACATTTGAAATACCATGACATTTGTGATTCAGGACAACAGAGAAAAAACATGGGAAAGCAATGCCACCTATATCTACATGTATATTTATACAGACATTTACAATTTTACATGACAGCGAGATCAGATGCAGAACATGGGTACAATAATTTATCACTATTCTAGTAAAAAAGTATTCAATTTATTGTCCATGCTCGGATTCATCTGGAGAAATCTATTTTTCTCGAAACACTGCATCAGACCCATGCCGATAGTGCCATTCCTCTCATCAGCAACAAAACAAAGAGACTGGATAGCGATATGTATGGATGCACATTGTGCTACCATTATGCAATGCATCAGTGTATCTATTCCTAGGCATCATCAGCATAGAGAAAAACTAGGACCGATCTTTTGTGCCCCTTTCTTATTGTGCATTCACCATCTTCAGACGTCAGTGCTGAAGTTAGACGTATCATGCAGCTTTTCTCACAAACTCACACAGATAAATCAGTACACTTCACACATCAGTTAATGTATGCTGTATGACACCACCATTACCACTCAGATATCTTCAGTCAGTTTTAGGCCTTTGGCAGCTTAGTGATCCCATAATAGATTAGGCTGCCAAACACAAAAGAAGATGAACAGCTCAAGGTGTTGAAACAACTCATGTTTCATTGTTTTTAGGTAGCAAAAGTGTGACAAAGTAACCCTTTTTAAAAAAAGATCATCTTCAACACAATAAAAAACATCACAGGATGGAGAAAAATAGCTATTGCCAGCAAGAGTTGCTTGCTTATCCCTCTGGAACCAATAAAGCTGCCCATGAATAGAAATCAAACAAACATCTGAGTATAGGACACGAACATAACATGGAGGTATTGAATTGAGTTGCTCACACTGAGGTTCCAACAAGAAAATCTTTGTATCAAAGTAGATGCGCGATTTATCTACTTTGCACGACCATTGAAAAGAATCGCTGAAAGAAGGAAGATAAATAAATCATTCACAAAAAGAAATGAAAAGAAATAGAGAGAAAGGCAACACCATGGAGATGCTCCAAGCCAAAAGGGGTGATGCATCATGCATACACGCTGGTATCCTTGCATTCACAGGAACGCAACAATTAAAAACATTTGGGAATATTTGGAAAAGGATTGTTTAAAATCTGCACCACAGCTGGCCTAATAAATCAAAGCAATGCTGAAAGGGACCACTACCGATTCGCCGTGAATTTTGAAAATTCTCAGATAGGACTAGTGCCTACGTGACGAGGGATGTATGGACCCTTATCAGGCAAGTCAGTAGCAATAACAAATGAATAATTTCACTGAGTAAAGCACTGAAATCATCCCCCAAAATCATCAGTGAAAAGTGCAACTAGTACTAAATTAGGATGCACAAGACGACATGATCAGCAACGTCGGTTCGGACCAAACAAAACGTGCATCATGGGTGTTACCGAAAGCAACGGGTATTTTAATCCATCCACAGCAATTCGACGACTCCACTAATTGCCATTTTAACCAAGAACCGCAAAGCAGCACAAAAATTCGTCGAAACCAGGTGTTCAGGTTGCTAATTGTTTCATTACCTTGCGCCCCTCGATTCCGAACTGGTGGAGCTTGATCCCGTTCTTCTCGAGGAACTCCGTGTTGGTCTCCGGGTACGGCTCCGGGCACAGGTACCTAGCGGCGAGAGAACGTTCAGAACCGCGCACGAGCACGCAACGAATTTCCGCGGCAACTCGAGAGACGCAAGAGAGAAAAAAGGGGGTCCTCACACGATGGAGCGGAGGTTGAGGGACTCAAGGAACGGGAAGTTGGAGGTCTCCGGGAAGCCGGAGCGGAAGATGCCTTCTTCGACCATGGCGAAGTTGAGCGGCGGCACGAGCGCCCCCTCTTCGCACGCCGCCGGCGGCGGGAGCGGCGGCGGCAAGGGGCAGATCCTGGGGGGCTTCTCGTGCTTCCACAGCTCCAGGCCGCTCATCTCCATGGCCTCCTCCCTCTGCTCCGCCTCCAGCACCCTCTGCTTGGGCATCACCTCCAGCTTCATGGCTTCTTCGCTCGCGCGGGGCGGGGAGGGGAGCAGAGCCGTAGTAAAACCGAGGCGCAGGTGGTGTGGTTTCTGTGTGTGCGGTGCGGTGCTGTGAGCGCTGTGGGCGAATTGGGAAGGCTGGTTATTTATAGGGGAAGAAGCGAAAAAAGTAGGAGGAAAATTTTTTTTAGATGAGGTTGGAGGAATAGCTGGGTAAGGTTTTAAGGGTTGATGATGATTGATAGGGAGTGGTGAAATGTTGGGAAAGAGAGGCGATCGATGTGGGTTCTATGATCGTGAAATTTAGTCGGAATGGTCGGTTCACTTAATTGCGATGGATCATTCCTAGATTGAAAGACGTGAAGGTGATTTAACTTTAAAATAGATAATGCTAGAAAATATTAAATTTATGTGGTGAATTGGAGTGGACAATTAATCGAGCTATGAGATTTTTACCGTCCACTTGAGTGACATGATTGAGTATACATTTATGGGATTGACACTGACGAATATTCTAGCCCCCACGTAAGTGTAGTCATCATATTGTCTCTACTCACTACAGTGTGCGTGGAGGAAAGTATCTTCGTGACACCGTAGTGACACAGAGTGCATATCCATAGATATATATATGAGCGCGCCTTCACGCTATTACAATTCTTGTGTCGTCTCTTCTCATAATCGCGTGTGCAAGGGGATAGATTACCAGAATGTGTGGTATAAAAATAGTATATCCATGTGATCAAATGGATACCAACAATATATCACCCCTTATACTAATACAATCCGTATGTCTGTCTCTTCATGCTATCACGTGTGCAAGGGGAAAGGTTTACCTCCCTTGTGGCGATAGAGAGGATATCCATGGGATCTAAACCATAATAACATGTTGTCCCTACGCAAATACACCTCTGACGCCATCTTTTCTCGCTTTTGTCGTGTGCATACTGGAAAGTGGGTGAGATTGTGTGCGGCTAAATTATGATGACAGGCTGACAGCTCAATTCTTTACATACACATACACGTGACTACGGAAATATACATGTCTTGTTGCATTAACGTGCACGAATACAGAGAAAAAAAAAGTGAAGTGGTATGTAGCTAGATCATGACGCCAATTCAGCCTTTATATGTATGTGCGTGCTGAGTGTGCAACCATAGAAAAAATACGTCTCATCTTAATATTGCGTGCGTATATAAAAAAAAAGGTGAGCAATGTGTGGCTGAATTGTGACAAAAAATTTTAGATGCTTGGATAACATGGGGCTAAAATCCGGTCCTAGATTACTAAATACTAACAGAGCTAATCGAGACTTATCATAGGCTAATGGGTTGTAATCATCAATTAGCCATTGTTATCTATGTAATTAGATCGCAACTGGTCCATGTTTAATTAGTCATATTATTTGGCATTCAAATAAGTGGACTTCCTGCATGGGAGATGCAAATTCAGGATTGCCTATACCGTAGACTCCGTATTATTTGCGTGACACGCCGGCCATGACCCCTTCACCAAGTCATCAACGCAGGCCAAAGAAGCACATTACCAACACATTATGCCAACTTTAATTTAAAGCTCTACTACCCCTTTCGTCGGTCCGGTCCAATTCCAAACAAAGCTGACGAACACGGAATGGCTTGGCCGCCCATGGTCCATCCATGGTCTCGATCGAGCCCCTGCATGCCTGCCGCCTGCTTCGGCGATCCACCACGCATCATCTATCCCCGCCCACCTACTGACACTGACGCAGAAACAAACACGCATCTGGCCCGCGAGACGCCGGACGCGACGCGATCGGGGCGTTGTGGTCGGGTCAAGCGTGTGCGGCCGTCTGGCCGATGTTTCTGACGTGCACGCCGGCCGAACGAACCGAGACGAGATGGTGCGCTCCGCGCTAGCCGCGCGCATGGGCACCCGCGAGCAAAAACTGCCGTGTACGTGCGCTGCCGCGTCAAGATGGAGACGGGGACGGCTGCTAGGCTGCTTTGGCCGGCCCTGGTGCCGTGCCGTGCGACGGCGGCGCAGGCGTCGGCGGTCGGGCGAGCGAGACGAAACCGGGAGGCAGCAGCAGTACGGCTGCCGGGTTTGGCCGCCGCCCCTTGGCCGGACGTCCCTTTCTGAATCTAGAAAACGTGACCGTGACCCCGTCTCGTCTCGTGATCCGGCTGAATCTCCCGTTCTCCCTGCGCTATCCACCCGGCCGGAACCTTCTCAGCTCCTGCGCACGCGCTAGCTGCCTCCTCTATCCATTCCTTCGCCCACGCCCCCGCTTATTCAAGCCGCGTCGACTTCAAAGGGCGACCAGGACACAGTACACGCACGCACGCATCACGGGGAACACGTAAGCACGGCCCAGCTCGTGACCTCTCGTGCTGTGTAGTGTTTTCGTCTCCCTCTCGGCGTGTGGCGAATTTTCCGAGCGGTCGTGTTGCAAGCGGACAAGGCCCGGGCACGCACGTACGTACGTCCGTCCCGCCTGGAGCAGGAAAGGCGCGGCGTCAGCTTTGACGACACGAGGCGCGGCGACCGGCGACGCACGACTTTTGCCGAGCCTTGTTCGGCAAGGATTTTTTACGTGTCGTCCGTACGTGACGAAGTTGACGATGGTGCATCCCGTACGTGCACAGCTAGTATTACAGCTTACAGGGAGGGCGGGGGAACGGAACGGAACAGTGTTTTTGACCTTGATCCCTTGTTCCCCTCCCCGGAAACAAACTGATCGATCGGATGACGATACTAAATTGCATTAATCAATCGCGACACCGAGGAGGAAGACATATATAAATTACTACTCAACTTCATGCGCTGCGGTCTGCGGGCAGACAGACGACGGCTGACCAGCTGAAGTGTTCGAGCGGGCTTGGATTGCTTCTCTCAGAAAAATACGTACTCGTATCTCGTTCTGCCCTTAAAAAAAATATACCTCGTTCAGTCCAACAAAGCGTGCATGGCCCGATGGCCGAGGATGGTCTTGGTCTTCCTTTTCGCCCGTGCGTACATCACGCATGCATTCCCGTGCGTGCAATGCAAATCTTCCGGTTCCTGATGTCAAACCTGATCCGTCAAGTACAGTAGATCGATCAACGACAGCGATGATCTCGACAGAAGATAAATCCACCTTGGAAGCTAGTAATTGGAACTATTCTAACCGTCCATCGATGCCTGCGGGGTTAACCTAGTCATCAACCATGTTGCTTATGATCAAAACACTAAGGGCCCGTTTGGATGTTGATATTGAAGAGTTTGGTATTGAATTGAGATGATACCAAATCAGGCTAGTATTGGAAACGGGTTACAATACTAAAACGATTGTTTGGATGATGATGAAATTGATGCGTGGAATCTAACGAGATGGCAAAAACTAATTCATGTTGGGATGTGTCTATCGTTGAATTCAGAATTGACCCTTCTTCTTCTCTCCACCTCACCCGTGACCCAGCCCCTATTGCCATTGCTCCCAGCATCGGTAGCAGCAGCACCAACCAACGAACCCTCCCGCTCCTTGTCTAGGCCACGGCGAAACTGAGGACCCCTTGTCCAGGGCGCAACAGAGCCGAGGAAGGGAGCCGGCCAAGGAGGGGCGGAGAAACGGAGCACTGGGAGCCTTGGGCCACCGAATCGACCTTCTCCCTCACCAGATTGAATTTTGTCTCCACGAAATCGAGCTTCACTGCTGTCAGATTGAGGCTTACCGGCACTGAATCGACCTTCGCTGCTACCAGATTGAAGTTCACCGGCCCCAAATCAACCTCCCTTGCCACCAGATCGAGCTTTGCCGTCGTCGTCATGGAGATAGGAGAGAGAGAGATGAGGAGGGTGGCTGGAGATAGAGGGCGGGAGCATAGCCGCCATGGAGCTCGGCCTCCTGCGGGAGTTCTTTTTTTTTGTCGAGCGCCTGAGCGGACGAGCCAATGCGGCGCAATACGGAGCGGTCGGGGTCGGCATTGAGGACGAGGGTCCGCAAGTCTAGCAAATACCGGTTGGTATTGAGGTTCAATTCCAATTCCAAATTCTTAAGCATCCAAACTACTGAATTTGATGTTGGCCAATACCAATTCCTAATTCTTGGATGTGCTTTCATGTTTGATGAGACTATTGAAACTTTCAAATGGGTATTTGAGACATTCCTAGAATCTATGGGAGGAAAGCATCCAAAAACAATAATAACAGATCAGGACAAAGCGATGAAGTCTGCAATTGCACAAGTTTTCCCAAACACAAGACACAGAAACTGCTTCTTTCATATCAAGTACAAGTGCTACAACAAAAATGGAAGATGCTTTGCTTCTAACAAGGGACTGATGGAAGAGTTTGAGGATGTTGTGAACAACTCATTAACAAAGCAAGAATTCGAATACCTATGGACAAAGATGATTGAAGAAAGAAGTTTACAAAACAACAAGTACTTCAGCAAGATGTGGGAAAACAGAGAAAGGTTCATACCTGTGTATTTCAAAGATGACTTTTTCCCATTCATTCAGAGCACAGGAAGAAGTGAAGGGTCAAACGCAAGATTGAAAGAAAATGTCGGTCCTACGTACACAATTATAAGCTTCATGAGGGAGTTTCAGAGAATCATGGATGCAACAAACATGAAAGAAGATGTAGAAGACAATCATAGCAAAGAAAAGAGGCCAAAAGAACTGAAATATGGATATGATGTAGAACAGCAAGCTATGGAACTATAAAATAGAAACATATTCAAGAAATTTTAGTTGCAACTACATCTGACAGAAAGACTGAAGTACAAGGAAGTAGAGAAAGGCAAATGCTTTGAAGTTTGGGCAAAAAAAATCAACTGTATAAACCACATAGGATCAGAAAGTACATTGTGCTTACTGACCTAACTGAAGGGAAAGAAGAATTCAGTTGCATTTGTGGAAAGTTCAACAAAGATGGAATACTATGCTCTCACATCCTAAAAGTGATAGTAGAGGAAGAAATAACTAAGATACCAGAAAAGTACATTATTGATCGATGGAGAAAGAAGGACAGGAAAATGAAGAGGGCAATACCAGAAACAACTACAAAGACTCATGAGATGCTAAGATTCAACATTATCTCGAGAAGGGCGGTGGCAATAACATCAAAAGCAGCGAAGAAAGAGGAAGCAATGGAGTACCTTCTTGCAGAATTTCAGAAGATTGAACTGAACCTTGACTTGTTGCTAGCCTCTTCAACACCTGCAGAAGAAACAACTATGTCAGGTGCAGCAAGAAATGACAATGATACTGGAAGCTGCTCAACAACATTACCTCAACTTGGAGAGCTAAATGATCCAGAAAAGATAAAGAGAAAAGGGAGACCAGCTAAACCACGAAGATTAAGGCCAATGATAGAAGAAATTAGACAGAAAATTGCAAAGGAGGACAAGAAAAACAAGAACACAACATCAGCGAGTAAGTTAAAAAATCATGTGTTAATTAATATGAATGATATCAGAGAAATAAATTAATACTCATTATTGCATATTCTGAAATGGAAAACAGGTCCAAATGGCAAATCAAAGAAAAAGATGAAGAAAGGAGCGGAAACTGTTGATGCAGCTCAAGATTGCTGAAGATGCGGGAAAAAGGCAAAAAGCAGCAGAAAAATGAAAATCATATATTGTAATAGCTAGAACCTTATGTAGTGAAGTATTTAGAACGTATTATCCAGACGAAACATTACAGCATAGGTTCATATTCAGTTACAGCAGTCTATCGACAAAACTGGACATTTTTCTGTAATATGGAAACTATGCTACTAGTGCATCAGATATTGGTGTGTTGATCTAAGCATCATGGTAGCAATGACTTCAACTCAGAGAAGCTTGAACTATTCAGTTACAACCTGCAAAA
>OAMR01000365.1:742294-793576 GCA_900205405.1 Echinochloa crus-galli
GGGGGGAGGGGCATGGTCCAGGTTGGCCTGCACCTAGCTCCGCCAGTGCTACTTAGCCTAAACAAGCTTCACTACTACAAAAAATCACATTCATCCATTGCATTTAGTATCGGGCATAAAAAGACTCGATACTAAAGTGGCATGGAGCCCTAGAGGCACTTTAGTACCGGCCAGCCAGTATTAAAAGTGACATTTAGTACCGGCTGGTGTGGTACTCCACGGGTTACTTCAAAAGAAAAGCATCTCTCACTTAGTCACATGTGGTGTATAGGTGTGATGGTAAGAAAGCAATGTGTGAGGCTGGAAATTATAGGTTGAAATCCTTGTGGCCGCGCACGCACATATTCGTGTGAAAAAATCATGGTTCAAAATATT
This sequence comes from Echinochloa crus-galli, assembly GCA_900205405.1. NCBI lineage: Eukaryota > Viridiplantae > Streptophyta > Magnoliopsida > Poales > Poaceae > Echinochloa > Echinochloa crus-galli. Next base: position 742,670 of record OAMR01000365.1, read on the forward strand.
TTTCTCTTTTTTTTTGGCCCGAGACCATTTAGTACCAGCTGATCATTTTTTAGACCGGTACTAACTATTTTGCACCCCAGTACCGGCTGGACTGACCGGTACTAATATGGCCATATGACTGGCACTGACGGCGAATTTTGTAGCAGTGCTTACTCCTTTTCTGTCTCGAACCGCTTGTCGACAAATAGTGAAAAGTCGGGTATAATGCTGCTGAAATTTTCTAAGAAGAAATTTGAAGGGAAAAGGTCCTGATGTCGGATCGGATGCCCATCGCATTGCTGTTGATTGCCGTGTGATCACTTGTCTACGGCCGGGCTGCCATTATCTTCGTGCAGCTTTTGAAGCCAACGGCCGTACCTTTCATGCCTGCGAATGTGCGTATAGGATGGCCGCATCGATGGTGCGAGCCCATCATTCCGTGCATGAGCAATTTGTTCGGTCCGCGAGATGCGCCATGAGGAACAAAGAGACTCCGATCGGAAAGGAAGGTTCGGAATTCAGATTGGCCGTACTTTTTCTGTGGAGAGTGAGAGGTCACCATCTATCATCAACGGAAGAGATGAGAGAGATGAGCTAGCTTTACATTGGATAGGGAGTTTAGCCACTGATGCTAAAGGCTAAAGGACCGGCAGGAGATGAATCAACGAGTGGTCACGCAATGGGGAAGAGAGAGAGAGAGAGAGAGGCCGCGACGAATCGAACATGCATGAACGCCCCCAAGAGAAAAGGCGAAATGATGAATCAATAGCCTAGCTAGCCCGGGCAACAAAGCTATGGCTAGGGCCAACAGCGTTTTGAATTCCGAAAGGTTTCTTTACCCCTCAAGATATACGAAAATTCTTTTTTTAAATCAAGATATACGAAAATCCTGAATTTTTTGTGTACATACTGTATATATCCACATTTCACGAGCCGTTCTGATAAGCATATCTGTTTCTCCGAGCAGATATGCTCCATTCCGTTACAGAGATGGAGAGATCTGGCAACAGAGACGTGCCTGGACACGGTGCACCAGTCAAGGCGCAAGTAGCCGGGATGATTGGACAGAAAACTAAAGGATGCTGTAGCAAAAAACACCAACCTTTAAACCCACCGATGTCTGCTTGTCCCTCGCAACGACCTTCCAATTCCGTCATTGTTTTGCAACTTGCAGGTGCATGCCGTAGCTTTCAGCTATTCAATTTAGCACAAAATTGCCCAGCCAATTGAATTGGCGCCATGCGAATGTGATAATCTACATATATATGTACCGGTTGAGAGATCCACTAGTGCTGTCGGACTCCGATATTTCCTGTCATCCATATGCGCTGTATGTTAGCATGTAGTACCATAAGTCCATATGAAAACCAACTAGGTTTCGCGATTTGCATCCTGGGGGGTGTTTAGTTTTCAAAAATTGAATGTGAAGTTTGGTGAAAACGTCACATCGGACACTGTAGCGCACTGTAGCAATTTTCGTTTGTTTGTGGTAATCGTTGTCCTATCATGACCTAACTAGGCTCAAAAGATTCGTCTCGTCGTGTACATCAAAACCATGTACTTAGTTTTTTTATTTACACACGTTTAGTGTTCCGTGCATGAGGAGAGAGATTTAATGTGATTTGATGTGATAGGTGAATACTGAAGTTTGGAGAGAGAATTTTTGTGTTTTGAAGGGAAGTAAACAGGGCCTTTTTTCTAGAAAAAGATCCAATAGGTGCAAATTAATGTGAAATGTCGTCAATGATGTGATGCAAGATTCGGGCGGGATTAATTAGGACAATCGAATTGATTTATCCCTTTTGAATTTTCTGCATCCAGCATCATACCCAGAGCAACAAGCCCCCCACTTGGGTTAGCGGGAACAGTAGTCAGTAGGGCTAGCTGAACAAATAATGCTAGGGAAGCCAGTAGACCGGAAGGGGCAGATCGAGGGCGTTCGCGCTAAACTAATGGCGGGAAAGGGAGCAAGTACAGATGCGCACATTGGGAAGAATATTCCGGGGCGGAATCATTGGCGCTTTTTTCAGTGAAAAGAAGTACGTGTTCTCTTGCGAGACGGCTTTGGAGCTTTTGGCACATCGCCGGAAGCTTATTTATGGCTCACGAATCGCGATGCTACGTTTTAACGTTCGATCTGTGGCTGTATGTAGCCCTGGGCTCTGACCTGTGTGGCTGCATTCGGGTATGGTAGTTAGTTTTAGCTTCTAGGGGCCGTTGGTTTGGAGATATTTAAAATGCCCGTCTCGATCGAGAGAGGGGTGCGTGTGTGTTGTGTGTAGTAAACCTGATCCGGATGTGGTAGATAGATACCATGGCGTTGGTCATCACCGACGTCGACGTCGCGCGTTAAAAAGAATCTCAGGGATGATGAGGGCGCACGCCGCCCACGCATCCTCGTCAGCGCGCGCCGGGACCCCGGGGGCAGCGTGCGGCTGCGCTTCGTCCCCGCGCGCTGGCCGCTCGCTCGCGTCTGCCGCTGCGGCCTGGGGCGTGGGGCGACACCGCGCCGCGGGGTGGATACGTTTCGGCCTCCGAGTCGCTGGCCTCCGGGCTCGGGGACGGGGAGGCATGGCATGCGCGGCGGGGGGCACTGGCAGGGGAGGGGCATGTGGCCATGTGGAGGCGGAATCGGGTGGGGGTACGGTGCTGACGTCGCCGGCTAATTAATCATGTGCTATGGAGTCAGTCAGTGATCTACTGATGAACTGATCGCCGCGCTGCTCGTGGGAAGTACGGATACGGAGCAGCCGCGGCGCCCTTGGCCATGGCCCTCGCCTGGTCAGCACTTCAGTGAATCAGTGGGGTCTGCACTCCGCACGCACCCACCGCTCAAGTCTAGTGGGTCAGATTCGGGGATTCCCGAGCCCACAGCAGGCATTGCTGAAAGCAAAACATATCCTTCCTTTGTTTTCGGAATTTCTGTACTAACTGAAGACTACAGTATCCCGTAAGGAAAGAGAGCAGTTTAAGTTTACGTTAATTAAGGAGACACTTGGACAGAAAAGAAGCTACGCAGCAAATTTTGCTGACAGTTGTGTTGACTGTTGAGGAGATCTTGTTCTTCAGGCCACCCAAGTCAGAATCACTGCCGATTCATTGCTCCGACTCTCGGAGGTACCAAGCGGCGGAACGCTCAGGTTACTCACATGACTTAGGCCACACTCGTCAAGTTGCATCTTTCCATCGGTTAGAGGACCTCAGCGGCGGATATAGGCCATCATCATCATCAATGGGATCGTTATTTTCGAGGCATGCATTGATTTCGGCCTCCACGAGAACGAGACGCTCCTGTCCTATCTGGGCCTTGTTTAGATGTTAGAATTGGGAGGGTGAATTTGGGAGTATGATGTCACTTCGTAATCATTGCACCACTGTAGCATTTCGTTTGTATTTGTGAATAATTGTCCAAAAATTGATTATTTAGGCTCAAAATGTTCGTCTCGCAGAGCACAACAAAACTGTGTAATTAGTTTTTGATTTCATCTACATTTAGTACTCGATACATGTTATAACATTTTGATATGATAAGGAATCTTTTTTTTGCATAATAAATTTGGGAGTGGAATTTAGGATCTAAACGAGGCCCTGATCTCCCTTGCCTCGGGTGCCTTGTATGTGCTGATGCGTTGCTGACTCTGAAAGTGGTCCAGCTGGTAGCCTATGCGCATGTCTCTCGCTACAGCCTAGAGGACCCTTGACTTGTCCTCGCCCTCGATCCTCGGTAGACCCCGATTCGGAAGTAAGCTTATCGATCGAGCACAGCCCCTGTTCTAGTCGACTAGTCCTACCGCCGAGAGATAGATACATCCCGAGCATTGCCCCCCTTGGTCCGCGGAGCATGTTACTGTTGTAGCCAAAACCGGATGAATCAGCTGCGAAACGGGCTGGGGATACGGGGGGTGCCGCCGCCGCTTTCCGCGACGGGAGGGCAGGGCAGCGATTGGAATAATCATGCGTGCGCGGACGCCGGATGAAATTAACCGGGACCCCCGGGGCGGCGGCCCGGCGAAGAAGAAGAGGAAAAAAAATCGGGCCACCGCGCGCGCGCGCGCATGGGCTCCGTGACGCGTGATTTTGTCGCGCACGGCGCCACGACCAGCTGCTGACCCCCACGTCGCCGGGGCGGCAGGCGCTGAGGTGGAAACTGCGCGCGGCGCTGGCTCGCTCGTCCGCCCGGCCGTGCGCGCACGCCGCGACCGGCCAGCGCCTGTGGTTTCCTCGGCCGCGGCCACCGTGTAGTCCGTAGTCCCGCTCCCGCACGAGTCCCCATGCTGTCGGACATGATTGTGCTCTGGGATGGGGACTCCTGGCACGGCGCGGTGCACGGCTGTCTCGCGCGCTCCTTGAGCCGTGCGAATCTGTGATCGGGTCTACAGTTTCGGGCTGAGGGAACGGACGGCGCCCTGGAGTGGAGTGCTACGGGCAACAGGGTGCAGCGAGTAGGTTACGTAACGTGGACGTGGCATCTGGGGACGGGCACCTCCCCTGGCTTGCTGGCTGGCTGTTTCCAGGGTGTCCATGGGCTGGCTGGACTCACCTAGACCTACGGCGAGTCGACGACCAGTCTGTGAGCTCTCACTGAAAGACGGGGCGACCGGCTCACCGCTCACATGGCGATCGAATGATCGATTCACCATCAGTCAGTCGGGCCCGGCGGAAAGGAAAAGAATCTTTTGCCCATGTCATTGGACCAGTGGCGTCGACCCGCAATGATTTCGCGAGGCTACCGATTTGCGAGAGATGCCGCGGTTACGTACCACGGGCCAGGTGACGTGTCGTGTGTTCCGAACTCAGAAGTGGTGCTGTGCATCGGATCAGCAGCTTCAGATATTCAAGCTGCACTTGACCTTCATCCGTACCCCGTCTAGTCTTTGGAGTCTTGGTGGACACGTACGCGGTACGCGTATGCATCCTCCACAGTTCGCGTAATCGCGTTCATTGTCTTGAGCTCTTCTTGGGCTTTTTTACGTATGAACTGTTCGGGGGTCCATTAGCGCAGCCAGTGAAACAAGTTTTGCCTTTTGAATTGTGGGCTGGACAGGCCCAATGATTCCCGCGATTATAGCCCATCCCAGGAAAAAGCTATTGAGGGCTTCGTGTATTCATAAGAAATCTCAGTTTGTCAATTCAAATTCAAATATAATCTTTGGTTCCTGAATTCAAAAGGCAGTCCTCCCTATTTTCGGTCGTAGATACTTTATTCTTACTTTACCCGGTTATAAAATTAGAAATAACTACCAACGACATTTCAAAATATTTACTTCAAAACATAGAATCAAATGATGTAGATTAAATAAAAAAATGCATTTGAATTCTTATAAATTTACTAGACCTTATGCTTACAGGAAATAATGATAAAATGCACCTTAAACGCCATGAAAAAAAATATTGAGTAGTAGTTTTTTTCTTTCACTAGAGGAGTAGTTTGGGTTGTGTATGAATGTAGTGGAATATAGCATGATTGATAAAAAAACAAAAAACGATATAATGATTGCCTCCAAATTACGAGAAAACCTAACTAGCTCTAGTTTCACTTATCTGCGCAACTCATGCGGCATGTTGGGAGATACATTTTCCCATTTGCCCAAATTGATTTGAGCCAATCAGCACCGAGGTCATCTATGGACTTAAGATGCAATGTTGGTACCATTAACAAAAATATGTATTCAAGAGGATAATTCTCTAGCATGGCAAAATTGAATGAGTATAGCATTGTAACTTCCTAGACAACCATGACGGTGATCATTGCCTTGGTTTGGTTTAATATCACCATTTTGTTCATTGTTTATTTTGATTTGTATTTGAACATAAATTCCATGGGTTTAATATTTCATCAAGCAGAGGTCCAGATTGCTACTCAGCCATAGCTGCTCAAAAGTGCATCCTAACAAGCCCTTAGTCTTTGAGAATGGATATAGAAACAAAAATAGATGTAAATACTCGATATCTTTTTTTAACATAGTCAGTTTTACAAGAAATGCATAAATAAAAGTATCATTAAATAAAAATAAGTAATCTATAAATTTGAGGGACTACATGATCTTGTTCATCAATGCTCGCCTATAAATAGACCCAAGCTACAGAGCATGGCTATTTCATAGGTTTTTTTGGGCAGGTCATTTCATCGGGTTAATTGTTAAAGAAAAGTCTATTTTTAGCCATCCAATTATTGTCTACGGAGTAAGTTTTGTTTTGGCCTTTAACTTCAAAAACAGGAATATTTAACCACCAATCTATCAAAATCGTTTATATTTGGCCGACGTGGAGGACACGTGGTGGTGGGCCCCATATGTTAGTATTTTCTCTCTTCTCTTTTCTTTCTCGCATCTTCCACATCCACCACTGTCGCCGCCACGCCCGCACCCTCCCTCTTTGGCTCCACCATCGTCGCCGCCGCGCCATGCAGCCGCATCCTGCCTCTTTCCTCATGCCACACCGCACAAAGCCTCTTTCCCCACACCAACTTGTGCCTCGTGCCCTTCCTTGCGCCGACCGCTCGTTACCTCTTTACCCGTACATTGTCCGTTTTTTCTCCCTTGATGACCCCACATAGCACGCGCAGATCTCACTCTTGAGGTGCAGGGCCAGTGTGAGCGCATGAGGCAGGGAGGCTAGTGCGTGCATGACTTCGACTACTTGTCGGGTCTACCTCCTGCCTCCGTGAGGCCGTGAGCTTGGGCTTTCACATCGCCTCGGTCCGTCACATGGTTGTGAGCCGTCTTTACTGCCGCGCCAACGTGCACGGCCTCCGCTCGCCCCACCTGTTGCACCGACAATAGCTCTATTGTGATCGCGTGAGGTAGGGAGGTGGTGGCGGGGCGGCGGCTATCTTGAGAGGACGTGGCGGCGGCAAAAAGGAAATGCGGCCATAAAGTGACGTTGGCTTTGGCGTGCGCGGGGATGGGGGTTGGGCTGAGAGGACGGGAGGAGGCAGTGGTGAGAGAGAGAGAACGATGAGATGACATGTGGGCTCCATCGATGCATGTCATCCTAGTCAGTAAAATGCCAAAATTATTTTTTAAAATAACTAGATTGTCAAATGTAAATAACCTTGATAGTTGGATGGTCAAAGATTACTTGTTTTAGAGTTTAAAGGTCGAAATCAAATCATGACCTATAGTTCGATGGCCCAAATTTGATTTTTTTTTCTAATTGTTATGATTTGAGCATCATTAACTATATCCCTAGAAAGATGCAATATTGAGAATCGATATCTTTGCCGATTTTAGAAATATAACATAAGCTATATAGACATTATTTGATATTTTTCGCTATCTAGCATTCTAGCCGTAGATCTGCTATGCCGAAATGGTGAAAAAGCTCTATTTGCAAGCCAAACACTTGGGCCACTTGAGCCCTGCCTCTCGAGACCAGCCCACTCTGGTCGCGAATCTCGGCGCTCCCGACAAGATCCAACGGTCGAGGGTCACGGCAGCCCTAGGAGGCGGTCCAGCAGGCGGCCTCGGCGCCTCGCGGACTCGCGGTCGCGGGGCGGCTCAGCGGCTGGCTCTACACCCCGCCTTCCCTCACACGACTCGCCGCGAGGAGTTTCCCCTTTCCTCTGCGTGCACCTCGCCCTCGCGAGAGCTCGAAAACCTAGCCGCCAAATCCATGGCTCGCCGCGGCCGCGACGACGACGACGACGAGGTGGAGGAGGAGGAGGAAGAGGAGGAGGCCTACGACCTGGACGACGAGGAGGAGGACGACGAGGACGACTACGAGGAGGAGGCGAGGCGCGGGAAGGCCTCCCGCGGCGGCGGCGGCGGCGGCAAGGCCGGCGGCGGGCGGAAGCGTTCGCGCGAGGACAACTTCATCGACGACTCGGCCATCGAGGACGAGGACGAGGATGACGACGACGACGGCGGCGGCCGGCCGAGGAAGAAGGGCGGCGGCGGGGTGCGAGGGTTCTTCGACGAGGAGGCCCAGGTCGACGAGGACGAGGAGGAAGAGGACGACGGCGAGGGAGAGGACGGTGAGTGGCCGCTCTGTTTGATTGCGTCGTGATGCTCTGTTTGGAACTTTGGTGACATTTCTGCGGTCTTTGATGAGATCTGAGCCTAATTTGGTCGAGTTCAAGAACTGGATTTGGGGATTAAGCGATAAACATAGTCTAGATAGGATCCACCCCTTATTTTGTTTTCATGACTCTGTATTTAGTGCAGGCTGCCGAGAAATTTAGGTTTATAGCAGTTGTGTAGCTAAAAGATGCTCATTTTGGTGCCCGACTCTACTCTAGATCTTGATACGGAGCTTACTCATCTTTAGGTACAGTGATAGAGGTGCAAAATACTTTTTTTTTCTGATAAAAAAGTTACTAAACTACCCTCCCGGTATTTTTCTTGAACTTGTTAGGGCCCTTGCTGAATCATGTATTGTATTGGGGTGATAATACCATTGGGCTCGTTCAAGCTTGGATTGATCTGATTACATTAGTTCTTGTGTAAGCTGATAGTGATCACGGTTTGGCTGGACCTAAGTTTTTAGGGGTACAAGGAACCTATCCTAGAATAAATGGTATTGGGGCAAACTTGATGCTAGGTCCTGAACTTGCACTACACACCTGGAATTTATTCTGTTTGATGATTTCAGGCATGCCAAACTGCATGTGAGAACAGACCCTATTACACTCACCAAACCCTCAGTTGAGTAAACCCAATTATTTCTTATGCTATCAGCCAATTTATGCTGTTCTTCTGATTTCTGAATGCTGGATAAGATGCTTGAAGCTCTACGAAGCCCTTCCATCAAATCAAAAATCTATTGGTAACAGTTCAAATGGGTTAGTCTTATGCTACAGGAAAAAGATTATACCCTCTAGGCTGAAACACTGTTTTGAAATCAAATCTAAATTATTTTCCATAATCTACTGGGTACTTTTGTCCTCATTGTGCTCATTTGAACTATCAGGGTATTAGATTTTCTGCAAGGATTTATTTGAAACCCTACAAATATTCAGATCAGCTCCATATTGTCATCCATTCTCGCAGTTAACCTCACACACATCTATCTCCCTTGATTACTGAAAATAATGGATTGGAAACTGAAATGTCTATGAGCTGAGTGCAGGTCTGTAAATCACAAGCAAGAGTTATTAATGTTTGCTATTTAAAGACTATGTAGTATAGTTACCGAAAGAGATGAAGCATGGGCCAGGGTGGGATACAGATGATGATTGTGGATTTCTTTGTGGTAGAGCAAAATAGGCATTAATCTGGTGACACATGGTGATGGCTATTACTAAAAGTATTGCTAGCAACAGTGTTAATTTTGTTACAATTTTTTTTAATATTTTGTCTTTGGAATCCATATAATTGTTTAAATGTTGAAATTGAGTTAGTTCTATGCTTATTGTTGTACTAATGTACAGAAGCATGTCCATATGTCTAATGCTTCGACTCTGTTGCCTTTGTTTAGATTTTATCAATGACGCCGGGGCCGACATTCCCGACGAGGATGTTGTTAGGGGCTCAAGACGCCATTCCATGCCTATGAGGGATGAAGAAGAGGATATTGATGAGATTGAGAGACAAGTACGGGAGAGATATGCAAGATCCACTCATATTGAGTATGGTGAGGAAGCTGCAGAAGTGGAACAACAAGCTTTGTTGCCCTCCGTGAAGGATCCTAAACTATGGATGGTCAAATGTGCGGTATGCACAAGATTTGTGTTATTAAACTTGCTGGATGTTTATTGTTAGCCCTGCTTCAACTCTACTAATGCATAACTATGACTTCAGATTGGACATGAGAGAGAGACTGCGATTTGTCTGATGCAAAAGTACATTGATAGGTCAGATCTTCAGATAAAGTCTGTAGTGGCGTTGGATCACCTAAAAAATTATATTTATGTTGAAGCTGAAAAGGAAGCCCATGTCAAAGAGGTAAGCATATGCTCGGCATTTTACTTCTTCTGGCCCCATTTCCCCTACTAAGCTTGGTTTTTGCAGGCTTGCAAAGGTCTAAGGAACATTTATGCTTCAGCAAAAATAACATTAGTTCCGATAAAAGAAATGGCAGATGTCCTCTCCGTCGAGAGTAAAACTGTTGACCTTTCAAGGGATTCTTGGGTCCGAATGAAGTTGGGCATATATAAAGGTGACCTTGCTAAGGTATAACTGCAACGATTCTCCTATAAATGTTATATATCATTCTTCTGTGGTGGAACCAGGACCGGTGCTAAGCTAATTAATCTCATTTAACCACGTAATACATTAGGGTCAAGAAACTAGAAGTTAATCTATATCTGCTATTCACATACTTGTCCATCTGTTGTTAACTGGCTCAGCACCAGGTGGAAGACAGTCTTGGCTCCGCTCCTGTCATTTTTCAAATATTTATAATTTATGTGATCGTATTCTTCAGGTTGTTGATGTTGACAATGTACGGCAAAGAGTAGATGTAAAGCTGATCCCTAGAATAGATCTGCAAGCTTTGGCTAATAAACTGGTAAGTTCTAACCCCTGTTTCTCACAATCTGGCACTTTTATTTGTTATCACTTCCTATCTAATTTACTTGCATAAATTGAGGAGTGGAGCTAATATATCTGTCCCAATTTTATGTTATGAGGAGTGGAGCTAATCTATCCATCTCAGTTTTATGCTCTTCTGTTATGTACTTATGTTAACAAATAACCGCTTAAATGTATATTTAAACTGACAAGGAAAGGTCCACAGTTTGATATGGGACATAAGAAACTAAATCTATGGTTGTGTTCAATTTGTTTCTTATTTCCTGGTCATGTTTTTCTAAAGCAAAAAAAGAAGTGACATATACTTGTTTGAAGTAATATTCTGATTATCATGATTGCTTGTTAATTTGCTTGCTCTTTATTGAGCTGTTCAGTTAATTAGCCTACTGGGGTTCCTCTCATGATGGACAATTTGTATCTCAGGAAGGAGAGGCTGTCAAGAAGAAAGCATTTGTCCCACCACCACGATTCTTCAATATCGACGAGGCGAGGTGACATTTTCCTCCTTCGGAATTGATCTAATTGTTTCTGTTATTGTCTGCTAATCCCATGCAAACAGGGAGATGCACATTCGAGTGGAACGGAGGAGGGATAGAGAATCTGGGGAGTACTTTGAGTGGGTTGATAATCTGAAGTTCAAAGATGGCTTCTTGTACAAATCAGTTTCCACTAAATCGATCCACACAACAAATATTCAGCCGACATTCGACGAACTTGAGAAATTTAAGAAGCCTGGTGATGATATGAATGGCGACATGGCTAGCTTGTCCACTCTGTTTGCAAACAGGAAAAAAGGGCACTTCATGAAGGGTGATGCTGTCATTGTTGTTAAAGGCGATTTGAAAAATCTGGAGGGGTGGGTTGAGAAAGTAGAGGATGAAACAGTTCACATCAGACCGAAAATATCTGATCTTCCGGTAATTAATCGCAATTTCAGCTATTTATTTCTATGAAATTCATGGGGGAGGTGTAATTTTGTCTTTTGTTAATGCATTTCTTTCAACTGTAGAAAACATTAGCCTTCAATGAGAAGGAGCTTTGCAAATATTTCAAGCCTGGTGACCATGTCAAGGTGATCTCAGGTGTTCAAGAAGGTGCTACTGGCATGGTTGTTAAAGTGGAAGGACATGTCTTGATCATTTTGTCTGACACAACTAAAGAACATGTGAGCAATTTCTGTGAAGATATTGTGAAATGGAAATATTTAAGCTTATATTTGAGATTATTGTCTTAACACACTATTGCTGGATGAACAGATCCGTGTTTTTGCTGACCATGTTGTTGAAAGCTCTGAAATTACCACAGGAATTACCAGAATTGGTGATTATGAACTGCATGATCTTGTCCTTTTGGAGTAAGTTTACCCTTCCAGTGAACAATAGTCATAGTTCGTCTATTGTGATTAATTACCTGTTTTTCCTGATAATCTATTTTCAGCAACTTGTCGTTTGGGGTAATTATAAGGGTAGAAGCTGAAGCATTTCAGGTAATTGGATTATTCTAGTAGTAAAGGGTGATTGTACTTTACACTATATTTACAAATTTACTATGGTTGTATATTTAGGTTCTGAAAGGAGTGCCAGATAGACCTGAAGTTGTACTCGTAAGATTAAGAGAAATAAAAAGCAAAATTGATCGGCGTGCATCAGCTAAAGATAGGTCAAATAATATTATCTCAACAAAGGATGTTGTAAGGGTTGTTGAAGGAGCATGCAAGGTGCGCCCCAGTTCGTCATGCTATGATTTTACTTGGTTGTTTTATCTGCTGTTTATTCTGTTACATTTATTATATCTACATCCATATTTTGTCAAATTAGGGGAAGCAAGGACCTGTGGAACATATACACAAGGGGATACTGTTTATATATGACAGGCATCACCTTGAGCATGCAGGCTTTATTTGTGCAAAAGCACAATCTTGCCTTCTTGTTGGTGGATCAGCTGGTGGCCGTCGAGGAAATGTTTGTGCTGAACCCTTTTAGTAAACTCGGTTCGCTATGCTTGAGAATATTTGTCTCATTGTTCATTTTATTGATGCAGGGCATGGACACAGCAGATGCACGGCTTGGTGCTCTGAGGTCTCCAGCAAGCATTTTGCAATCTCCAGGAAGGTTGCCCCCAAGAGGACCTCACATGAATTGTATGCTCTTTTGATGCTTGAAGTTTCCAAATTCCAAGGCTTATTTTACCTGAATATTTACAGCTGACTATTCAAAATTCTACATTTCTTAAAGCAAGGTCAGTTGCTTTGCATAGCTGTGGATTATCTACTAATATAGCCTTGTCATCCAATGCAGATGGTGGTGGAAGGTTTGGAGGTGGTCGTGGTGGTAGAGGGCATGATGCCTTGGTGGGTAAATGTATCAAAATTAAGTCCGGTCCTTATAAGGGGTACCGAGGCCGTGTCAAAGAGGTGACTGGTGCCCTCGTACGTGTGGAACTTGATTCATTGATGAAGATTGTCACAGGTGAATCATCATACTGTTATCTGTGTCCTATGATTTCTTACATATTGAAGGCTAATATGACTATAAATACACAGTTAAAAGAGATGATATTGCTGACACACCTACTGTCGCAACACCATTCCGGTAATATTTTCTCCACCTGTCATTTTAGTCAAACTCTTTTTTTATCTATTTTGTTAATTGGAGTATTATCATATCATCAGTGAACCTCGTTATTCATTGGGTGGTGAAACACCAATGCATCCGTCTCGAACACCACACCATGCTTATCAGACTCCAATGCGGGACCCTGGAGGTTTGCATCCTGATATTTCTTTCTGTTCCAATAGATTTAATCGTTTATCTGCTCATCCATATGCCGTCACTTGCAATGAGAGATATACGCTGTTTGTACTATTCATACAGTATTTGTCATCCGTTTTGTGTGTTACTTTGATAATTTGCCCATTAAATTGCTACAGCAACACCAATACATGATGGGATGCGGACTCCTATGCGTAGCCGAGCCTGGGCTCCAATGAGTCCTCCGAGGTTGTGAATTTTTCCACAATGATATTTCTGATCCATGCAGATATCTTAGAATTAGTTGAATGAATAGCTGTGTCTGTTTGGGATGCTGGAAAGAAAATTTCTTGGTTTCAAACATTGGCTCTCCGTTTACTTTTGTTTTTTGATTCAAAAGCATCCATTTGTATGTGATTTTGACCATTGCTGTGTTGTTTTACCAGGGATAATTGGGAAGATGGAAATCCTGCTACTTGGGGTAGCAGTCCAGCCTACCAGGTTAGGTTTTGATACTCCAGATTCTTTACTTGTTTTCGATAATGCACATGTATGTAACTTCCACGTTTGTTTTTTTTCCGAATTTTTCAGCCAGGAACTCCACCAGCTCGACCATATGAAGCTCCCACACCTGGATCAGGGTGGGCGAACACTCCAGGAGTTAGTTTCAATGATGCTCCGACTCCTAGGGAGAACTACGGTATAGAAATCTATTCAATTATTTATACTATTGTAGTGATGTGCTGGGTGGATAGTTTTGTTCTGATGATGGTCTTTCATTCTGACTTTCTAGCAAATGCTCCAAGTCCATATGTGCCGTCCACACCTGTTGGTCAACCAATGACTCCAAATTCTGCCGCATATCTTCCGGGTACACCTGGTGGTCAACCAATGACTCCAGGCAATGTTGGAATGGATATAATGTCCCCCATAATAGGTGCGCTCTTGTGATCACTATGTTTTCACACCTGTCATGTGCTGCCTTGTGTTCGTAGATACACATTTAATCATGTGCTAAAATGCCTGCAGGTGGTGAGGGTGAAGGTACATGGCTGTTGCCAGATGTTCTGGTCAACGTATTGAGGGGAGGCGACGACGGTCCTGGTGTCGTCAGGGAAGTACTCGGGGTATGTGTTGCACATCGCATGGCTGGACTGCTAAATTCTGTTGTGTTCTGTTTGTCTCATGTCACGCTTATATATGCATTTGAACCTACAGGATGGATCTTGCCGAGTTGCACTGGGGTCATCGGGCAACGGTGACATGTTGACAGTCCTTCCAAACGAGCTCGAGGTCATCAGGCCAAAGAAGAGCGACAAAATCAAGATATTGAATGGCAATTTCCGTGGATACACAGGAAAACTCATAGGCATAGATGGTTCTGACGGGATAGTGAAGTTGGACGACACATACGAAGTTAAGATATTAGATATGGTGATTTTGGCCAAACTGGCGACCTGAAATGGATGTATATTTTGTAACGTGTCCATCATAGAACATATATGTTGTAACGATGTCCTTGTTCGCAATAAAACTTTTTGTTGCTTATTCCATTCATTTAGTCTTGTTCCAGACTTGCCTCTTCATCTTGTCGCGTTTGCCAAATTGCCCGTTCATCGGTTTCATTGACTTGGGGTTTCAGGGTTCCAGATCTGATAGATACTCCGTAAGAGATATAGCTATAATTATTTGTCACTTTCTTATTTGCTCATGATATACTCGTTACCCATGCCAAACAAAATAAGTCTCATGGTTTGCAAGTAAAAAACTATACCAAGCTCTCATTGCGTTCTTTACTCCAGGTCTCGTAACATCTGTATCCAATCTTTACACAATAATGAAAACTCCCTATCCCCTTTTCAGTCACATCACGATCAATATGCAGACAGTCGCTAAACGGCCTAACAAAATATACCAAGCAAAAATCTCAAGCAAGCGGTGAAAAGCCGCGACATCGCGGCCTGATCCTGCGCTCTCTTTCTGCTCGGCGGCTCTAGTAATTCTTCGCCGGAGTCTCCCCGACGACGTCCTTGCACTGCTGGAACACCTGCAGGATGTTGCGGTAGGGGCTGCTCCTGGACGACGGCGAGGCGGTGCCGGCGCGGTGGCGCTTGCTGCTCGACGGCCGCGAGTCCGGGCTCATCACGTCCTCCGCTTCGTCCTCCCGCGGCTGCTGCTCCATCTCCGCCGCGTCCTTCCGGAAGGTCTCCAGGAACGACTCCTTCACCGCCCCATCGATCTGATCAAACAAGCGTGTCAAGTTTCATCTTCAGCCGCGGCCACGAGGAAGAGTAAATCCAGGGGCAGAAAGGGGGCTCGCTCACCGTGAGAGGGCAGAAATCCGGCATGGGCCACCCGACGGGCCCGCCGTCGTCGGGGGGCTCCGGCAGGGGCTCCACGGGCGCCATCTTCTCAGTCTCCTCCTCGCCCTTGTCTCCGCCGCTCGCCCCATCGACGCCGTCCTCGTCCGCCGCCGCCCTGACCTTATCCTGCGCCCCGAAACAAACCCCGCCCATGTTCAGCAACTCCGACCGGAAGCGCGCACGCGGGCCGGGATAGGGGAGACCAGGAGAGAGATGGGTTTCAAGTACCATGAAGCTCGCGCCGGCCTCCACCATCCGATTCCCCCCTTCCGCCTGGCCTCCGCTTCCGGTCCGTGCTCGTCTGCTCGAAGCGGGGAATCTGAAGAGGTCGGGTTGGGTTTGAATTGGGGAAGGCGACGCCAGAGCGTAACGGCCGCGTGAGTTTATGGGGCGTGGAGGAAATGGGGGGGATCTGGGAGGAAGGAGAGGAGGGGGATTTGGGGGAAAAAGCAACGGCTACTTTTTTGGGCCGTGGCAGGAGAAGTAGCCCGCTTGCGGGATTGTCGAGGTGGATCCGATTTGGGGGTCAGGCCAGGTGAGAGGGGATCAGTGAAAAGGTAAAGCACGGAGCCATCTGCCCATCTCGTTGTTCTTGAGCGGCTCCTGCCCGGTGAGGCAGTGAGTGTGCTTCAAAACATCCTTGAAAATTGGAATCCTAAAAAAAATGGTACTTTGATTTCATGTATGTCAGCTGAATCCTAAAAAATCGGGGATTGTTGGTCGTACTACACTCTACATTTAAGCTACTCTATATACTTTGCCAAATCATCACTCGGTCAATGTTTTTACCTCAGCTCATGTAGTAATTTTTCTTAAAAAATGACCAACTTTTTTGTTCATCACGCAGGTGAGCCCGTGAAGATGGCGGCCTAGAAGGGCCTCGAGCAGATGTGGGCTCTCCATCACACTCGGCCCTTGGGGATCCCACCCACTCACTAAACAGGCCCGCTTAACACCGTCCGTCCGATCGCCGCCGCGACCACCAGCTCCACCTACACGGACCAGATGCTGCGAGGCTTTTTCATCCCGCGAGGCCCACCACAGGCGCGGGACCGGCGGCACAGCGCAGCGAGACAGCAAAGGAGGACTGAGGACGGGCTTAACGCGGAGAAAGGGGTACGGCGGCCAGGGAGGGCGCGGGCCCGGCTCGATTGAATTTCCCCCTTCCCGCCAGCGGGGGCCCACTAAATCTAATGAGCCGCGGGGCCCAGTGGGCAGTGGCTCGCCGGGTTGGGCTGGAGGGGGTAGCTAGCTAGCTAGCTGCTGGCTGGCTGGCTGTCCCCCAGGGCCCAGGCGCCGCCTCCGTGGCGCCCTGGACGGCCCGCGCCACGTGTGTGCGCGTGACCCTCTCGCTCTCCCTCGTCAGCGTCGTGCTGGTCCCAGGGGCGTCTAGTACTGGCACTGACTGGAGTGGAGTGCGTGACGAAATTAAACGGCTGGTGGAGCTCCGTCTGGAGCCTTCGTGTTGACCTCGCATTGCATGACGTTCCTCTTACTGTTTTCCGTGCAAAAGATTTTTTTTCTTTTAAAAAAAAGAAGCTGTTGCTGTGTTGCTGTTGCCTACTCTACTCTACTAGAGACGTGATTCTCTGAACGTGAAACAAAAATCGTTGCAAACGCCGCCGTGTTGCCAGCTCCGTTGCTATTACCCTGTCTGTTCCGAAGCGAATTCAAATTTGTTTCGAAGCAACTTGGTTTGGTTATCACCCTGTCTGTAGCGATGACCATGCATCCGACCAAGTGACTCCCCCTGTCACCGAAGAATGCGTCGCATACAGTCCAGTTCCACTCCAGAGTCCATCCCTTTTATTTTCTTGCCCCCTTTTGCAAACGTATCCAGTCCACTGCGCGCGGCTCTGCAACTGTAACGGATGTCCCGGCCGGGCTACATGCCAAGGCGCCTTTCGCCGCTGCCGCCAGGACCAAGCGCCGGGGCTCGATCGATCGCCGCAGCGCGCGTCCGCTTCGGAATTGCGGACAAGCGACATTTCTCCACCGGCCGTAGGGATTTGCCGAACCGAGCATGGG
The DNA here is from genome assembly GCA_900205405.1 of Echinochloa crus-galli. Lineage (NCBI taxonomy): Eukaryota > Viridiplantae > Streptophyta > Magnoliopsida > Poales > Poaceae > Echinochloa > Echinochloa crus-galli. The sequence continues at coordinate 760,262 of OAMR01000365.1, forward strand.
CGCGGCGCCGGAGGTACACAGGGATGGGTAGGGCGGCGGCGGAAGCGGCAAAGGGTCTCGACCCCACGAGTCCAAGTCCGCCGCACCCGAAACGCCCAATCACTGACGGCGACGTCTCGCCGGGCCGGCCGGCCGGCCGGCGTCGTGTTGGACGACCGTGCAGTGTGTATACGGCGGCGTGGCCGCGCCAGCCGAGGGGATCGGAGCTGAGATTTTGATCGGTCGTCGTTGTCTCGTTGCAGTGGTTTACCTAGCTCGGTCGTTATTACGTGCCCTTTGCTCTGTTTTGCTTGCCACAGTTCCAGCCGACCTGGCTGCTGTTGTCCAAGGAATGGGGGCTGCAGCATGGGCAAACTCGCATGCACGCAGCTTCACTGTAGGGCGGTCAATGTTTGTGGTAGACTGGTAGCTATACGTACTGGTGGCGTTCCTTGTCGATCTTGTCATCATCCATATCGTAAGCTTTGGTAGTTCATAATAGCGCGAGACCGACGGCTTCGATCTAATAATAACCCATTTTTGTAGCCGAGGGAGAATGATCGATCAACACGTCGCTAGCTTTTGTGGTGTAGAATCTCCTGTTGGGCTTCTGTTTTTCCTCTGTGTCCGTGTGGTGTTCGATCTCAACAATGGTATTAGTATTACTTCACGTCTTCACGTCAAATCTAATTATGCTTTGCACTGTATCTTAGTGTACATTTCTCGATGCATTTAATGTCATATCATTTTTGAGAAAGAAATAGTTCTCGATGCATTTTATTATATCATTTTGGCAAAGATATGGTTCTATTCATAACCATTGCCTGCAATAATTTACAGAAGCCATAAGTTTGTAAGACATAGTTAATAAAAATAATTTTAAAGCCACAATCACTTATTTAATTTGCTTTTGAAGCCAGGGTCATGCCTAATTCATTGCTTGCAAAGTACAGTGTGTGTCCACATAATCATATGTATTTATTTCACTACTTGCATAACTACTGAAAGTATAAATCACAACGTTGTCTTGACATATTTCTCATCAATATATTTAATCTCAAAACATGTATAAATTCAAAGCCAGTAACATAAAGTGCACGCACAGTTAATCAAATATGTTCTTTGGCATACATATTAAATATGACAAGCAACCATTATGTGTGGAATAATACAATTTCTCACTTCCTAGTGGTATGTTTATTCAATTATCAATAACTTACGTATTGGAAGTTCAATCAATAGTCACATGAAGCTGAGAAGCGTAAAATAGGATCAATGGATTGTGTATAGATGGAAGGGGAGAATCTTTGCCACAAATAAGCCTGTTTCTATTGCTCATTATTCTTTGATTATGCATTTATTCCTTTTAAACCCAAATCCGAGGCAACAAAAGTTATATTTCGGGTGAGCATCTTAACCATCAAAATCTTAAACGTAAAAAAAACAAACTAATTTAAGAACGTTTACATCCATGGTTGAAAATTTAACTAGTTAAATGGAAAAAATGGATCCAATTTAGGAGTTCAACTTGATTTTGATCAAACCAATCATTTTTTTTCAAAGACTCCTAATAAAAATAAGATTCAAACTTTATTGAAGTCTAATACAATTAAATTTAATGATTATGCTGTGAAACTAGAAGTATACATGCTGATACATCCTAGCATGATGCTGAGCCAAAATTTCCATTACAATACTCACATTAATATACTAGTATCTATGCATAGAAATGTAGAAGCACATTTAATATGCTACTTGCTAACTTGAGAGTATAGATATGCTGCTATATTGGTTACTCCTCCTAGTATGAAATCAAGATTTCCATATTAAGATGATAACATAATTAGCATGAAGTTAATGCTAGATTAAATGGTTCCTAAAGTATGGAAAGCTTTATTAGCATGATATTGTGGAGTCATTTGTTGATGAAAAAAGAATAAAACCCGATAAGTCCATTTGGTCAAAGGCTCCCTATTTGTTTGCATCAAAACCTAGCATAATCAATTCCAACAATATTTAGAATTGTGCTCAATACATAGTAGTAGGCACTAATTCATGATATGTCATTATATACTATACAATATGAAAGCTTAACTATTGATGCTACTATAATTTGGAAACAAGATGTTGGCATGAACTTAATCAACTATTTCATACATATTGATAATTTGTTGATGTAACTAAATGTTAGTATTAAATTTAATTTTATTTACTTTTGTAATTGATTATTTTATTTCTAGATAACAGATTGTTGTGTTTGTTTGACACCAAATAGTATATCATGCTGGGCTAGGATGATTGCAATATAAACATTATATGTGATAAGTTGTAAAGACCAGAAGTTTGTAGTATGTTGTAAATCCCAAGGAACTTTTAAATCTATGAGAATTATTGGTTTTAAGCCAAGGTCTTGTGTTCAATTAGATGCATTGAACTACTTGAATAATTAAAAAATACACATGTAAACTGTGTGTTGACATACTTCTTAAATAGATTAGTATCTTATTCTAGTTTAAAAGACATAAATTACATTCACATACACTTAATCAGAGGATATCTTTTTTAATTAGCATGCAAATGTCAAACATCTATCTTTTTGCGGGAAATATAGTGGCATAATTTATTCACAAGAAGCTCAATCAATAGTCATATGAGTAAAAATAGTCACTTGGAGTTAAGGAACAACAAACAAGAGTATTGAGTTGTAGTGTATAAATCCTCATCGTACTGCTTAGTTCTCTTTGGTCATCCTTTGTTATTAGCTCAAATAAGGCACTAAACTTATATTTTGGGAAATAATTTCAGCATTAAACTACCACAAAATGTTTTTTTACAAATTGAATATAATAAATGTCTAGTCCATTTTGATTGCACAAAAGAAAATGATGGTTTAAACTTAAGAGCTTAACTACTTCTTGAAGGACATGTTATCTGGTTTTCCAGGATACAACACATCGTATAAATCCATTCAATTTACAAGGGCCCCAAACAAAGACAAATACTTATTTTTTTTATGCCCATGAACATAAACATACAGGTTACATGTCTTAATGGAAATACTGTATTACTACTAAATATAATGCTTATAACTTCAAACTAGAAGAATACGTTACGATCAATTCCATCATCAGAGCTGCCATTTTTTCACTAGAAAGGTCACACAAATATGCTAGTTGCCAGGCACACATATAGTAGTACCAATTATTATGCAACTTGCTGACTTTAGAGTATAAATATGGTGCTATCTAGGTTAGTTCTGAATAGTATAAAAATCAAGGTTGCCATATATTAAGATGGCAACAAAGTAGAAGAAACTTAATGCCATATTAAATTCTTGCTAAAATATGGAAAGCTTTATTAGGAATATATCTCTAATAGTCATTTGTGGATGCAAAGAAAAATATCAAACCCAATAAACCATTTTGCCCAGCATATCCACCTATTCGCACCCGAATTCAACATAATCAATTCTAACTATTTTGACAATTGTACTCGTAATATCATTGCTGGCGGTGGTTCATGGTGCGTCATTGTATATTGCACAATATGGAAGCCTCATAATTGATGCTACTCAATTACAAAATATATAATTCCTCTTATACTTGAATGTCCATAGCACCAAAATATTAAAGTTGATAAATTACTTCAAAGATGATATGAGGCTAACTATTGGGTAGAAGTTATAAAATCCGACCCTTAAAAAGTAACATGAGACTGTGGATGAAAACGGGACGGGAAAATCCCATCCCGACTGACACCGTTACCATAATATACCGACCGTATATCGTATTATCGGTTAGCGTAAAAATTTGATTTAATACAGAAAAATCTGGCGGGAAACAGGACCGGAATCAGCCGGGGCAATTTCCCGACCGATTTAACGGATCCCGTATTTGCTCAGGTAAATTCTCGGATTTTCCTGTTTTCATTCCGTATATTAAATTTTATACTGTATCTATAGGCAGCCTACCTCGCCTGTGGGCAACGCTACCTCGAACGCTTGGGGCTCGGTTCTAGACAGCAGAACCACCTGGTGACTTTTATAGAGTAGTACGGGACTCCTATCCCTCTACCTAGGCGAGGTGGCACTAAAGTACCCCTTCTTGCTCTTCCTTTATGGCTGGACTGCACGTCGCAGCTCGCAGGGGCTCCGAAGAGTCATGGCGCGGCACACAGGATGGCCCGTGAGTAGTTCTCACGGAAGGAGCAGAGCAGCCTTCGTACATCTTTTTCTTTACAATTCTGTTCTTTTGGTTTTCTATATGTATATCGTGAGAATTAAAATGAAAATTCCATGTTATTGTTCTATTGGCATATGCCATGGTGTTACTTATCTACTTATCTACTTTATTATTTGCCTATCTATATATTATTTATAGCTGTAGTCCTTGCATTGAGTTGAGTGCTCGAAGTTGTTATGTACTTCGGCATTCGCGATTTGAATTACCAATTCCTGATCGTTATCGACATATTCCCAATTGAAACATTTCGATTCTGGCATTCCGTAATTCCGATTTCTCTTTCCCGACCGGCTTTCCCGTTTCCGTTCCGTCTAAAAAATGCAGTAACGAAAGTGGTTAGAAGGTTTTCCCGACCGTTCCCGTTTTTATCCCTACATGAGACCAACATTTTAGTATTTGATAACCTTTTCTTGGATAGATATGGTACAAGTAGTAAAGATCATGTTTACTTTAGTACATAAGAAACAAGCAATAGTTTTCCTAATGAATGTAACTACCCTACACAACGAAAAAAGTGTTGCGAAGGAAGCTTGGATACAAGTCACACAATATTACAATTATATTCTTGGCTCACTATTTTAAATTTCAAACCTGACTTGATTAAATTCAATCATTAGTAACAACAAAACTATAAACCAAATTTGACCTAATTAAATACAAATATCAATCTTCCACTTGAATGGAAATAATAATTAAAGTAGAAACAGAAGAATAATAATGCAACATTCTAATTCTCATGTGGCAAAAGCTATGAGTGATCATTTGACTATAAATTTACATTACTTGAAGAGCCATAGCTCAATTGTAGTATAGATGCAAATGAATAGAGATTGGTGTACAATGGCATATCAATAGGTCTTTCATTGATTTGAAGCTTACAAAATTCCTAGACAAGATTCTATTAATACATAAGGTAGCACCACTCATTTTCATGAAACAATGAGTATACGTTAGATATCAGACAACACTGCTGAAAATAGACATGTGGAGGTTACCTTTAGCAATCCTTCTCTCTAGTGCATGGACACAAAAGGGGCATCACCCACTATCATAACAATAGAAAATTGTCGTTAAACAATTCAGTTACATCTGCTATATGGAGAGCGTAATGTCAACAATAGAGCATGTCGATGATCCATTACTCATCTCATAGAAAAGTTCTGAAAGTGATGCTATTAGTAAGTATGACGAAGCATTGCATGCTTCAAATTTACATTATCAAATTCTACTCAAGCGAAAAGCATTCAAACAAGAACGGAGCATCTCAACTATCCATTAGCCAATTTACACACTAAGATTTAGTTCTATTAATACGTATGGTGCATAAAACTTAACATTACAAAATTCTATTTGAATGAAAAATCATATTGAAAATAATGGAGCATTTCAATAATATGTCACTAGTTCTCTATTAAAAATATGAAGGACTACATAATTCAAATTTATTTACATAATTCCACTCAATGAAAAGCTTACAAACAGTAATGGAGCATCTCAACAATGCATTACCCAATTTAGACATTGCGTTCTAGTTCTGGTAATAAGTGTGAAGCATTGTAGGCTTCAAATTTGCCTTATGAAATTTGGTTTGAATGAAATTGTATCAATATAGCATTTGTTAAATACTTCTCCAAATGTTAAATTCCCAAACTTTGGTCCTATTGGTAAGCAAGAAACACTACACGTGGATTAGCGTTACATGATTAGGTGCTCTAGCATGTGCAAATTTTTGTTATTACAGGATCATATGTCTATTTAGACACGAATAGTATACGTCCAAATTACGTTACAGAATCATGTGTCCACCTAGATAAAGAAAATATTTGAGAATTTACGTTACATGGTTGACATTTGTTATATTTTCACATGGGTAAAAAGGTGTCGTATGGACAAAAAAAAATACGTGCAAATTTACGTTACAGGATCATGTGCCAATAGAGGGTAAAAAAAATACATCCAAATTTACGTTACTGGATCATGTGCCAACATAGGTAAAAAATACATCCAAATTTACGTTACAAGATTGACATAGATTTATATGTTCGTGTGGATAGAAAAGGTGATCGCGCAGATATAAAACAATACATGGAAATTTACGTTTCAAGATTGTACATGATTATATGTTTGTGTGGATAAGAAAAGATATACGTCCAAATTTACGTTGCAGGATCTGGTGACGCATAGATAAGAATAATTCGTCGGAATTTATGTTACCACACGGATAAAGTCATGGTTGGTGGGAAGGAAACAAATAACAATTTGGCTTTAATATCAGTTCCCCAATCCACGCGCTATAAACCCAAAAGCAATTACCCGAATTAACCGGTCTACATTGATCATTGCGAACTCCAAATTCAATCAAGATAGCATCATACATATTCAATCACCACTTGATCAATCCACATCATAGATATTCAAGTTTCATCGCAATCTAAATGCCACAGCACATATTGCCTATGCCGTCTCCATGTGAGCAATTTTTTTCAAAAAAAATAAAACAAGAAGAAACAAATTTGCCACTGCCGTGGAGTAGTTTGCGGGTGTGGAGAGGGAGGGAGGGGGAATCTGATGAGGAAATGCAGCATGCAGACCCGACCCGCTTGGCCTTAAATGGCTCCAGCTGTTCCCATCCAAACCCAACAGAGGGACTGTAGAGAGAGAAAGAGAGTGGTCATGGCCTCGCCGGGCGCCCTCTGCCCTGCCATGCTTAAAAACCTCTCCCCTTAATTCGCTCGCACCGGTTACTACTGCTTCTGCTACCTCACACCACTCTCTCCCTCCCCGGCCTTCCCCGGAGCCGGAGGACGAAAGATTGGCCGGAAGCAGCAGCTCATAGACGACCAAGGAAGGGCGCGGCGCGGAGGAGAGAGAGAAGAGAGAGAGAGGCCGGGCCGGGGAGTATAGCGAGAGCAAGTGTAACTGCTGCCGGGGAAACGGGAAGAGAGATAGAGAGAGAGATAAGCGCGAGCGAGAAAGGAAACCAGGTGGAAGCGGACAGAAGGGGGAATGGCGTGAGGCATGGCTGGATCCAAGGTTTCTCGATACCCTGCCTATTCTGCCTCGGCGCAGCCCGTCCCGTGTTGGAAGGCGGCTACCACCCCGGCGCTTTCTTGCCCGGCCTGCTCCTGCTGCTGCTCATCGCCGTGTATAAATAGGACCCGGGGGCCAGCCCAAACTCCGCACTGCAGCACAGCACAGAGATCTCTCCTCCTCCTACAGCTGTAGAGCGAGCGAGCAAGCGAGCGAGCGTCAGGGAAGAAGAACCCCTGCGGCGGCGGCGGCAATGGATTTCGGCGACGAACCCGAGGGCTCCGACAGCCAGCGCCAGCGCAAGCGCTACCACCGCCACACCCCGCGCCAGATTCAGCAGCTCGAGGCGTACGCTCTCTTCTTCTTCCTTCTCCTCACTAGCTCTTGTTTGGTTTGGTTTCGTTTGGGTTCCTTTCTTTGTGTTCTGTCCGTCCGGCGCGTGCGTGGCTGCCGTCGTACGTCGCCGTCGGGATGATTGATGCCTTGATGGGATGTAATAATGGCGGCTCGCCCGTGACTGCAGGATGTTCAAGGAGTGCCCTCACCCCGACGAGAACCAGCGCGCCGCCCTCAGCCGGGAGCTCGGCCTGGAGCCTCGCCAGATCAAGTTCTGGTTCCAGAACCGCCGCACCCAGATGAAGGTACCGTACCATACCATGCGTCTTGTTCGAGTTCCTCTTGGTTTCGATCTTTCCCTTCCCCGGCTGGTGTGTTTTTTCCATGGATTTTTGCTGATCGATGGGCGATTGCTTCGTGCATCAGGCGCAGCACGAGCGCGCGGACAACTGCTTCCTCCGCGCGGAGAACGACAAGATCCGGTGCGAGAACATCACCATGCGCGAGGCCCTCAAGAACGTCATCTGCCCCAACTGCGGCGGCCCGCCCGTCTCCGAGGACTACTTCGACGAGCAGAAGCTCCGCATGGAGAACGCCCGCCTCAAGGAGGAGGTAAACTCTAACTACGCCCCGCGCGCGCTGTTTCCGGCGATGTCCTCGCCGGCGGCTGGCTTTGTCTTTCTGATGTTCTTCGTTCTTGGATGGGTTCCATTTCCGACCTGACTGACGGTGGTGGTGACGCGTGCAGCTGGACCGGGTGTCGAGCATCACCTCCAAGTACCTGGGCCGGCCGTTCACGCAGATGCCGCCGGTGCCGCCCATGTCGGTGTCGTCGCTGGACCTGTCCGTGGGCGGGATGCCGGGCGGGCCGGGGCTCGGCGGCTGCGGCGGGCCGTCGCTGGACCTGGACCTCCTGAGCGGGTGCTCGTCGGGGATGCCGCTGTTCCAGATGCCGGCGCCGGTGACGGAGATGGAGCGGCCCATGATGGTGGACGCGGCGGCGCGCGCCATGGACGAGCTCATCCGGCTCGCGCAGGCCGGCGACCAGGTCTGGGTCAGGGTGGCCGGCGGCGCCGCCCCCGGCGACGCGCTCAACGCCGCCGCCTACGACAGCCTCTTCGCCAAGCCCGGCGCCGCGTTCCGCCCGCCGGACATCGCCGTCGAGGGCTCCAGGGACTCGGCCGTCGTCTTCATGAGCGCCGTCGCGCTCGTCGACGTCTTCATGGACACGGTACGTTCGTACGCGCTAGCAGCTCGTCGTCTTCTACCCGGCGCGGGCGCTCTTCAATGGCGAGCCGGCCGTTTCGAGTATTGATTGCTCTTTGTTGTCGTTGCAGAACAAGTGGATGGAGTTCTTCCCCGGCATCGTGTCCAAGGCGCACACCGTCGATGTGCTCGTCAACGGCTTGGGCGGCAGGAGCGAGTCCTTGATCATGGTAATGGCGCAATGCCGGCCGCCGTCGAGCCATCGAATCCGATCCTTTGATGGAATGGCTGATTCTCGTGATCAATCATTCTTTCATTTTTGGATGGAAGAAATAATTTGTGAAATTTTGCATCGTGTGAATTGAAATCGTGGTGGTGCAGATGTACGAGGAGCTGCACGTGATGACGCCGGTGGTGCCGACGCGCGAGTTCAGCTTCCTCCGCTACTGCAAGCAGATCGAGCAGGGGCTGTGGGCCATCGCCGACGTCTCCCTGGACGGGCAGCGCGACGCCCACTTCGGCATGCCGTCGCGCTCGCGCCGCCTCCCGTCGGGGTGCCTCATCGCCGACATGTCCAATGGCTACTCCAAGGTCATGCCCCTGTGCTAGCTGTGCTTTGCTTTGCTCCATGCGCCTCCACGTGCATTGCCTTGTGATGCATGCTGTGTGCTACAATGGCGGCGGTGTACTTGTCCCTGACACGCGCGTTTCGTTTCGTGTTCATCTATCTATCTGTGCAGGTGACCTGGGTGGAGCACATGGAGATCGAGCAGATGCTCCCCGTCAACGTGCTGTACCGCAGCCTGGTGCTGACCGGCGCCGCGTTCGGCGCGCACCGGTGGCTCGCCGCGCTGCAGCGCGCGTGCGAGCGCTCCGCGTCCCTCGCCGTGCTCGGCGCGTCGCACCACCCCGACCTCGCCGGCGGCGTGACGCCGGAGGGGAAGCGGAGCATGATGAAGTTGTCGCAGCGGATGGTGGGCAGCTTCTGCGCGAGCCTGAGCTCGTCGCCGCTGCAGCGGTGGACGCTGCTGTCGGGCACCACGGACGTGAGCGTCCGCGTGTCCACCCACCGCGCCGCCGACCCCGGCCAGCCCAGCGGCGTCGTGCTCAGCGCCGCCACCTCCATCTGGCTCCCCGTCCCCGGCGACCACGTCTTCGCCTTCGTCCGCGACGAGAACGCGCGATCCCAGGTACTTCACTTGCTTACTTCTTCGTCTTCAGGGACTCGATCGGGACACATCACATCATGCACGCACCATCACCTCCAGTCAGTCATTTAACGCTCACGGCCTTGATTTGATTGTGTTGCTTGCCCTTTGCCATCCATTGCTGCCTGCGCCTCATTCATCAGTGGGACGTCCTGTCGCACGGCAATCAGGTTCAGGAGGTGTCGCGCATCCCCAACGGCTCCAACCCCGGCAACTGCATCTCCCTCCTCAGAGTGCGTGAGCAGCAATCACTAATCATAATCAGCCACTCGTCTTCATCATTAACTCCAAAAAATTAAATTGTGGTGCTGAATCGATTGATCTTGTCGAATTTGCAGGGGCTGAACGCGAACCAGAACAGCATGCTGATCCTGCAGGAGAGCAGCACGGACGCGTGGGGGTCGCTGGTGGTGTACTCGCCGATCGACCTGCCGGCGGCGAACGTGGTGATGAGCGGGGAGGACCCGTCGGGGATCCCACTGCTGCCGTCGGGCTTCGCCATCCTGCCCGACGGCCGGCCGGGGTCATCCGGCGCCGGCGCCGCCGCGGCGTCCAGCAGCAGCAGCGCCGCCGGCCCGGGTTGCGTCGTCACCGTCGCGTTCCAGATCCTCGTCAGCAACCTCCCGTCGTCCAGGCTCAACGCTGAGTCCGTCGCCACCGTCAACGGCCTCATCGGCACCACCGTGCAGCAGATCAAGGCGGCGCTCAGCTGCGCCGGCCCCTGATAGATCCTCCTCCTCCACCGCCGCCGCCTCCCGCCGCCGCCGCCGCCGCCGCCGCCGTGACTGACGAGAGGTAGTGGTTGGCCCGTTGAATGCTCGCATTCATGGACTCCACCTGCCGCTGCTCCCGAAGCTGACGCAGCTCTCTCCCCATCAACCCATCCATGATCCATCAACACACACCATAACAGCCCCCCCCTCCCCCTTTAGATTCGGTGTCGTTTTCATTTTGCTTAAATTTGCAGGATTCGTCGAGTTTTTTTTTCATTTTTTTTGGGTTTTCTCCCTCCTTAGACATTCGTTCGTGAGCCAAAAACATCCCATTGAAAGCTTTTTGAGACCGAGGGAGTCAAGAACGCACCATGTTACCTTGTTCCATGCCTCTAGCTGCAGCCATTTTTTTCAACCCCACCAGCCACCACCAGTCCACACACATACACATCTCTTCGATCGTCTTCCATCCATGTCCACCCTAGCTAAAATTTGTCATCTCGCCATTGTCGTTGGTGCCGCAGCAGGGGATGAATGGTGCGGGTATTGACTTCTGTCCATTAATGTAAAGCCTTCAATGAACATTCATTTCGATTATAAATGGAAAGGGAAAAAAAAACAGGTTCTGGTAAAAAGCTGTGAGATGCGTTCATGGCGTCATGGCCCCCCTGCTTCCTTTTCCGGGCGATGCTAATGCTACATTGCTACTGCTACGTACTGCTACTGCCGGAGAGTACTTGTAGACTGGTAGTTCGTCGTATCGCTGTCATTTCATCGGTGCCAGCGGCGCCTCATCTCCGTTCCCGTCAAGACACCGACCTGCGGCGGCGGCGGGCGTCGCCGTCGCCGTCGTCACGGCGGCGGATTCGGACGCGCGCGCGATTCATCAAGTGCGCGCGGTCGGAAGTGGGTGGCGCTGGCGCTGGCACAGGCACAGCACACACCACCGTGCTGCTAGCTCAGGCAGGCTCAGGCTCAGCCCCCCCTTCTGCGACGGCCGCTTTAATACGGTGGTTGGCTGGGGCGCGCAGCCGCAGCCCCCGGGATGAAGGCAGGCTACAGCCTACGGCAGCGGCGAGCTGAGCGTGATGGGATCGGCATCTCGCGACGCGCACGCGCGCCGCACGCGGCCGTAGCCGTAGGAGTATCAAGCATGTACTGGGCCCATGGGAGCAGGCAGCGGACGGCCGAGATATGATCCTCTCCACGGAGAAAGAAAAAAAGAAAGAAAGATGGGCAACACAACAAGGCATTGTTACCGTCAAGCCCTAGACGTGAAGGCCGGTGATTGGACCCTGTTTGACAAACCATCTTTTTAGCTTCTACTACTGCTGATTTTTAAGACGAGATGACAAGAGAGATGCTAAGTCGGTGGGCGTCATCGAGATGACAAGAGGTGGATGCTTGGGATCAGCTCACGAATTGAAATGGCATAGCGGTTGGTTGTAGTTGTAGCAAAGTAGAAAATGAGGTACGTGCTACTAAGGAGAAAAGGTATCTCAATCAAGAAAAAGGAAGAAACGATTATGTAATGTCAAGCTAGCTTTTGTGTCCACCGGGTCGGTGGAGATTGTTTATATATACCAGGTGACGAGATGCTAATGCTATAGGTCGATGGAGGAGATGACAAGAGAGGCTTTTGGGATCGTAGTGGTTAGTCGTGGTAGAGTAAACTAGAAACAAACTGAGGATAAAAACAATGTCGGCAAAAAAAAAATTAAGGAGATTAAGCTTTTGGATTCATTAATCTTAGGCCCCTTATTTGTCTATACTATAAAAAACAAGAGATTTGATATTTTTTCTATCCTCCCTCATTTGCAGCGTGGGACCCACCTATCATCTAGCCGCTTGAAGCAGAGGACCCACATGTCATACCTACTAGCCATACATGGCAATTAACCTATCTTATCTTTCGTCTCTTGCACGACAGTTTGATATATATATTTTAAGAAAACACGTGCTTGGATACGCACATCTTCGCTAGTTTTAACTTAAAGATCTTTGCAAATTTGCGAGCTGGAAGAAGCAGATTCTTGCAATCAAGACCTTATTTGTTCCAGTTTATCGATCGTAACAACACGCAAAGCTGTATTGCAAGCTAAAAGAATAAAATCTTAGTGGACGAGGCAAAAAGAAAAGGTAAGTTTTAAACTAAATCTTTACTGGAAGGTCGAATTGGAACATTAAGATCATGTAATCAGGCTTTCGAGTTGTCAATCTTAGGCCCTATTTTTCAATTTAAAGATCATTATAATTTCCGAGCTGGGATGAGAAAACTGTTGTCATCTGGAACCGTGTATTCCAGCTCGGAGATTGTAACAACGCGAAAGCTGCATTGCAAGTTTCTTACAATATGCAAGCTGGGAGTATGGATATTGTTGCAATTTGGAAGCGATTCGTTCTAGCTTGTAAATTGTAAGAGCATACAAGCCATAATCCACAGCTTGGGGCCTATCTGTCATGCACACCTCTTGCATCGTGGAATGTGCCTGCCATATTCACTAGGTGTTTGAAGTAGAGGACCCACATGTCCCATTGGTCATACACGATTTTTATAAAACACGTGGCTGAGGCACGCACAACTCTGCTAGTTTTAACTTAAAGATTTTTACAGCTCGCAAGTTGGATGAAGAAGATTGTTGCAATCTAGATCCCATTTGTTCCAGCTTATAGATCGTAACAACGCGTAAAGCTGTATTGCAAGCTAAAACAAATAAAGTCCTGGTAGTGGATGAGGCAAGAAGAAAAAGTAAGTTTTAAACTAAATCCTTACTTGAAGGTCGAATGGGACCATCAAGATCATGTAATCCAGCTTTTGGGTTTGTCAATCTTAGAGCCTATTTGTTTTGGTTTATAGATCGTTATAATTTGCAAGCCGGGAGTAAGAGGATTGTTGTTTCCAAAACCTGTTTATTCGAGCTTGGAGATTGTATCAACGCGCAACTTGCATTGCAAGATCATTACAATCTGCAAGCTGTGGTATAAGGAGACTGTTGCAATCTGGAACATATTCATTTCGGCTTGAAAATTGTATGAAGTTGTAGGAAACTATAAGCTATAATTCATAGTTTGCAAGTTAAACAAATAGGGTCTTAGTGGTTGGTGTGGCACGAATGATAAACTTAAAACTAAATCCTAACGAGAGCCTTGAGGACGTGACAAAGATCATAAGGGGTGACAAGGACAGCAACCTGGATCAACCTTAGATCCAACATTTCAAAATTTTACAGCATGACTCCTTAGAACAATAGGCACACCACACACGGCTGGCTGCACCCCCCCCCCCCCCCACACAACAAATCCAAATAGTTCATCGAGCGATCCACCTTCCTATGACTTATGCATTCTATAATAATATGTATGAAGAATCACATTCTTCAAATTTACATTGTGAGATATATTTGAATGACAGTATATGAATAGTAACATGGCATATAAAAAATATACTTCTTCAATTCAAAGTTCCAAAACTATCTATTTGGTAAGTATGAATCACTTTATACAAATTAACATTACATGACTAATGTCCTTGTGGAGAAAACTAGTACGTACAAATTTTCGCTACCAGATTTGGTGCCGGCATATGATGTTATGCGTCCGTGTGGATAAAAAATAATATACATCCAAATTTACGTTACAAAATCTTGTGCATGTATGGATGAAAACAAATGTGTTAATTTACGTTACATGATTGACATAGGATTATATGTCCGTGTGGATAAAAAAAGGTGCCTACATGGATAATAACAGTTTTACTAACTTTTGTTACAAGATTGACACATAATAATATATCAACGTGGATAAAAGGGATATACATCAAAATTTACGTTGCAAGATCAGGTGACATAGCGATAAAAATAATACATGCTTACCATATGGATAAAATCATAAATGCTAAGGAAACAAATGACAATTGGCTTCAATATTCCTTTCTCCAATACACACCCTATAAATCCTAAAGCAATTACGTGAATCAACCTGCATATAGTTGACCATTGCAAACTCCAAATTCAGTCAAGATATCAGCATATATTCAACTACCACTTGATCAATCCACATTATAGACATGCAAGTAGAGTATGCAGATTGTTACAATCCAGAACCCATTTATTCAATCCAGAACCCATTTATTCTAGCCTACAGATTGTAACAATACGCAAGTTGCACTGCGAGCTAAAACAAATGAGGCTAGAAACAACCACGCTAAACGCAGGCGAGTTGTGGCGTGGAATGAATGGGGAACGGCGTTGATATTTGCCGCCGATGCTTATGCATCAACCAAACAGATGCCTCAGGGATGCGGCAGACGTGGCAAGAAGAAAAGGTAAGGTCAAAAATGAATCCTGACCGGGAGGATCTACTCTACATACTGGGACAATCTAGGTCAAGTGATCAACTTTTTGGGTTCACTCATCTTAGAGTCGGCTTCTTTTAGTTTACGGATCATTATAATTTGCAAGCTGAGGTAAGAAGATTATTGCAAATAGCAATTTCGAACCCATCCGTTTCAGTTTTGTAGATTGTAGCAGATTGCAATAATGGTGGATGCGAAAACTTGTAAAGAAAAGGTTAATGTTATAGTAGGTTCCAATGAAGCACCGAATTAGGTCGTAAGAGGCGACGATGAATACGACGGGTCATAAATTGCACCCACAGAAAGAGTATAACAGAAAATAGTTTTGACAAATAAAGCAACTCTATCAAATCAAATGTCTAGGGTTCCAAAATTTGTCCGTTCGTCATAGCACACAGAAAACTGCTCCCTAAAACAACAGCCACGGCTTGGTCCACCCCCAACTCCCCAAATTTTGTCAAGACGACAGATCCGGACCGCTCATCATCAGGTCAGCTGATCGATCGATTGACCTGCATGCGCCGGCCCGTTCCCGTTCCTGTCTGCATGCATTCATGTACATGACTCTCCAGATCAGCCGCGCGCACGCCGCAGCGGCAGATATATATCGATCGGGGCCGAGAAGCACCTAGCCACCTAGGCCCATACATACACGCATGCGAGTTTGAAGCGCCCCATTGACGACGACGCACGGCAGGGGAGGATCTAGGGCCTTTCGTCGGGGTCAGCTGACCCCGATAAAATTCTGAAATTCCTTAGCAAAATACTCTTTATCTATGGCTTGACCCCATCATTCCCCATCGTTCTAATGGAGCTGACCCCGATGCCATTCTTGGATGGCTTCGCCCCTGACGCATGGTAGCATTGCCGCCGGACGCTACCCGTCCGGCCGGCTCCGACTCGGCCCGGCCGCGGGGCCAGAATAAGTCCCGGTCACCTACTAGAGATCGCCGCTTTTTTTTATACAAATACAAAAGAGTAAAATGCACCGTGGGTACATGAACTTGCAGCGCTGTGTCAAATAGGTCCACGAACTTAGAAACCACACATCCAGGCCCTCCAACTTGCGAACCCATTCACTGCAGGTCCATCCCGGTTTTGCATGGCACTGTGCAACCCGGATTTGCTACAGTAACCGGTTTGTTTGTCCCTTTTCTAATTTATTTTGGCTGAATCTTTGAAAAATCATAACTCTTCGATACGACATTGGATGAAGATAATTTTTATATAAAAATTGTAGCCCTCGACCAGATCTACAACTTTCTAGTTTTGAGTTTTTTCATTTGACGATGTTAAGGTGCTCAAAAAATTATATAAAATTACAGCATCATAATAATCGCGTACTTTTGCTTGTCGCCGTCAATGTCAGCTAGCGCAGCTTTCCAGTCGTGGTCGAGGTCCAGGCGACCACGCTACCTGACGAAGTCGCCACCGCTCGCCCTGGCTGCGTGCAGATGAGGCTCCGACCAGCATTCCCGATGCCCATGGCCTCGACGTTGCTGTCGTGGAGTACACAGGGCGACGCGCTCTTTTCGCCTCTGGCGGTCAATATTGGACTCGGATGCCGCGGCACTTATCGATGGCGCTTTGATAGAAATGCACGCGTTCCTGACGCTAGTCCACCCCTCAAATCCTTATATATGACTCTTATAAGAAATGAAGAGTAAGCAGCTCTTCATTTTTTATAATGGTGCTGTAATTTATATAATTTTTTTGAGCACCTTAACATCGTCAAATGAAAAAACTCAAAACTAGAAAGTTGTAGACATTATCGAAGGCTATAAAAATTATATTCATCCGACGTCGTATCGAAGAGTTATGATTTTTCAAAGATTCAGCCAAAATAAATTAGAAAAGGGAAAAACAAAACCGGTTATTGTAGCAGATCCGGGTTGCACAGTGCCATGCAAAACCGGAATGGACCTGCGGTGAACGGGTTCGCAAGTTGGAGGGCCTGAATGTCTGGTTTCTAAGTTCGTGGACCTATTTGACACAGCGCTGCAAGTTCATGTACCCACGGTGCATTTTACTCAATACAAAAATACAAAGCGCCACCACGGCAGCACTACGGTGGCGTTGGCCTCGACGCGCTCACCCGTTTCGCTTCACCACATCACATCCATGCAAGGCCCTCCGCTCGCTCACATATGCCTTGTTTAGATGCCAAATTCTACTCCCAAATTTACTATGCAAAAAGAAGATTCCCCATCACATCAAAATGTCATAATATGCATGGAGTACTAAATATAGATGAAATTAAAAACTAATTACACAGTTTTGTTGTGCTCTGCGAGACGAACATTTTGAGCCAAATTAATCATAATTTTTAGACAATTTTTTCACAAATACAAATGAAATACTACAGTGACGCAATGATTACGAAGTGACATCATACTCCCCAATTCACCCTTCCAATTCTAACATTTAAACAAGTCCATAGGCGCGTAGTACTAGCTCAGGCATGCAGCTCGATCGCAGCCTCAAAACTCGTATAGTGGGTCACATCTGTCAGAGCTGAGGGACGCATCAGCCATTCAGCCCAGGAGCCCAGGTGGTGACGGTGTCCGGCGCGCGCACGGGCACGACACGATACGAGCTAACGAGCAGGTTTATTTCGCCGGTCTTTTGTTTTTGCTGGAGAATATGTGTACGGCGGTATTCAATGAGGCCCTTCCATTTGCCATACTACTGTTGCGGCGGCAGGCCGGCAGCGTAGAGCTCGTCGTTGTCGTTACCCATTTACCCCCCTCCTCCGATCCTCTGCCCATCTTTTCATTCCAGTGCTCGGCTGCTCGCTCGCTCTTGAATGCCCCCCGCGGCCGGATTTCCACGCTCTAGCTAATCCATCTTCTCACATCATTGCCGAGGGATTTTTTCCATTCCTGCATTATTTCCCGTTCTTAATTTAATTAGGGTTATCTGGATTATATTCTCGACCATTAATTCCAGGTTCCTTGGAGCGACCGATATAGATGCATGCGTGTCAGCTAACCTATATGTCCTTTTTTTCATACATAGAAAAAGACCTGATTAAATCATAGTATGTCAGCGAGAAGAGTGCGAGAAAGTAATGGCTGGCAGCGATGCATTCCGGCGAGATGCATGCAGATCACACCGCACGGCGAGTAGTACGCCCCAACTAGAACACTGTTGGGCTACATGGGTGTCGACCAAAACCCTAGCAAGAACTGGCGAAACACTGCCACACGCGTAGCCGGGGGTACGGACGATTTGCCCGGCTAGCTTGTCACAGATCGCGCCCGGCCAAGAGGGGGCATCGCGTGAGCTGCGTTGCTGACGACCTTTTCTTGCATTGGCCCCGTGTCAGCGACCGTTTCCCCGGCGATCTGGTGAGTAGGAGAGAAAATGAGGGGACGTATACAGTGCCTGCAGCTGGTTGGTGCAGGTACTTGATTACACGGGAGGAGGGTACGCTACGCTGGCCGCCCTTTGTGTGCTTTATTTTGCCTTCTCATTCTCACTTTTACTGGCCGTGTGTTCTCTTCTATCTTTCACGTACTTTTACTAGGGTGTGTACGTGCACGTGGACTTCGTAGCAATTTTGTTTGCAAGGATTTTGACATAGAGTATAGAATATAGATCTATTATGTTTCTCCTTTTGGCGTGTCTCAAACTGTTTCTACAAGTGTAAACTTATGGGTCCTTATAGTACGTTGCCAAATACATTGATTGTCAGGTCACAGCTTAGCCGTGGTACAGTTTTGACTTTGGCATGCCACACTTTCTAGCACCATTTCTACATGCGTGGACTTAGTTTCTTGACTAAATTTACTATAATTATGATGTCTGTTTTTTCTTCTTCTTTGCCACAAAAAGCTCTAACGCTACTAAAAATCCTTATTTGTGTTGACTCGTCATTGCCACGGAAATAAATCATCCGTGCCGGCTGTGCAACTAACATCGACGATAATAAAGTCAACTAACACTACTAAAAAATCCTAAAAAGACAATTTGTGATGGAGAGAGTAATATGTAATTTGAATTTGAGCTTGTTTAAGGAGTCCATAACCTTTTCATATGGATTTAGACAGAGACAATCTTTTAATGAGACTTAGTAGATTTCAATGAGATTTAGGACATATTAGGGCAAGTACATTGTTGTTGTCAACTAATCAGTTTCATGTATTGACACGCAACCTTAAAACGACTTAATAGTCAACTCAAAAAATAAATTGTTGTTTTGTTGCCTCGTAGTAACACTACTATATATCCTTTAATTTATGGATGGAAAAAATATTATGAGTCGCATGACAACAATATAAAAAAAATATACAATGATAGGAAGGTGGTCTTATATGATTCTAATTAAATTGTGGCTTATGATTATTTTTTCTATCTCTTGCCTCGCTCTCCCTCCTTTATATATACCATCAAAAATCCTATATGGAGTTGCATGAGAGACGATCTTTGAATTGAGACGACTAACGTGTTGCGATATATGTGCTCTTAGTTTGTAGCTTTTTTATTTGAAGTCATTTAGCAGGTGTCAAAATAGTTGATCAGAGTTTTTGACATCAGAAGTCAAAAGAAATGGAACTTCCAGTCACACATATCAGCGATGATGATGAAACATATGTGAGATGGCAAGGGCTAGGCCGAGCGAGGTAGCATGTATGTGTCCTGATGATCGATCATAGCCTCCCTTATTTAGATGAGCAGATATACGATCGCATCCGAGAACAACTAGCCGATCGGAAGGCTCCCGATTTATGAGGAAAATTCCATTTCTCTGAAGGACTTAATTGCGCGAAAATGCATTTGAAATTCCTCCGAAGCAGTTGGAAGAAGATGATTTATTAAAAAGCCCAAGGTGACATCATGTAAACGCCCGCAGTGCAGTGGAATGGCATATGAAACAGTAAAAGCCCGCTGCCGCGCGCCTAGTATAGCTATAGTTCGGACCCGGCCATCCAATCTTGGACTAATCATAGTCGGCGACACCAAGCAGGCCGGCCTGGTCCCGCGGCGACCGACGGCCGATTTCTCTCTGCCGGTCACCGGTGGCGCATATGCACGCGCCCTTCGATCCCACGTCACGGCTCACAGCTCAGCGCGCGTGCACAGGCCAATCGCCATTGGCGCTCCCCCCTGCCTGACAGCAAGCCAGCAGCTAGCGAACGCGCGCGAATCATGCCTCGCGAAGTGTCGAATCGCTTTTATTCCTGCCCGATGCCGCACTCACTCCCGCGAGCCTACGATGCGTGTACTGCAAAGTGAAGGTGGTTGTCCGGAGAATTTAAGGTCAATTCGCGGTGGTTGTGTGTGTTTTAAATTGAAACTGGGATGGAAAAGAATCTGATAGAAAAAAACGAAGCGGTAGTTTGGCAAGTAGTAGTACGTGCCACTATCGTACTGTGTGAACTTTCATCAATTTGTTACCTGATAAATATCTTTTCTCACATTCAGTACTTTTGTTTCGTCATCTGGAATTTGGTTTTGAAAAGAGCAAGTAATTAATCAACACACTGCAAAAAATCCACTTTATTAAGTCACCTTATCAAAACCTCACCCAAATGAGTACCGAAAAAGAAGCATGTGTAAGCTCTGACCTTATTAAATCAAAATCAGTGCCGGTGATGATGTATAGCATTTACAATTACTGGCAAAAAAGTGCCATTTTGAATTATAAATACAGGTGTGTCATCTTACTAGCACTCCCGGTAAATGGATGTGGTATGATTTCTGGGATTGAATTTTGATGGATGAAAGTTTCAGCAATAAACTATATTTCCCATATTTGTGTTAACTTTATAACTTGGAGTTCATTTATACTCCAGTGTTTACCCTTTGTGGCCGTTGTAGCCATACTGGATAGACTAATTAGTGTAGTTTTTAGACTCTTCTTGGGAGTTGCATACCGCATTTCCACATTGCATTTTTCATATAGAATAATCATTGTCTTTATGTTTCCATGCTCTTTTAAAGAAAAACTATAGTTTCAGCAATATCAAACAATCATCTTTATATTCCGGATACACACTTTGTGAATTATTCATTTGTTGGCAACCTTATATACCATCTTAGGTTAGCAGCTGAAGTTGTTTTTGTACTTTTTTTTCGAAATGGGAAGTTTTATTAATTTCAAGCATAAAGGTGATACAACTGAACTTGGGCCTCTCTACAAAGTTTGCACACAGCCTTACGAGAGAGAGAGAGAGAGAGAGAGAGAGAGAGAGAGAGAGAGAATTAACAAGCACTCTAATGACTATCAATCCAAAAACTACCACATTTCCTCCTATGCTTTCTTGTACTACGTACTGCTATTGTCCTATGCTTTCCTCCTTCCATTTCGAGTCAACTGGCTCTGAAGCTATAGTCAAGCTCTGGGTTCAAAATGGCATATGCAGATGCCATGGTCCCTGCACGAACTGCTTACCCCTGGTTCTGGGGCTGTCTTTTTGGTTCATCTCCAGAACCACCAAAATGTAGCACCTTGAACCAAAAAGAACCCCCAAACAGTGTGGCCAGGACTGGGAAAGAGAAGTACTGCTTCCCGCTGCAGCTTCAGTCCAGAGCTCTCTCTACCCGTGTCACTGTCGTTGCAAGAGACATGTCATGCAGTGCCAGCGATGGCGCCCAACTACCATCACACCACAGCTGCACTCTGCGCTTTGAAGTGTCCCAACAGCAGCTGAAACCCACAGCAGAAGGCCCTGTTTGTAACGCGGGAATGATCAATTTCACATGATTTTTGCCATTCTTATGAGATTATCATTCTTACAATTTTTTTTCAAAAAACAATTTGAAGGCAAGCTCGCTCATGGTCATGGAGTCATGCACGGTCCCTACAGGAAGGCATTATAACACTTTGATAGTGTTTGCACCCACAGCATTGAATAGAAACATTAGGTGTCTGAATTGCAGAGAGACAGACACACATACACAATACTGATGGGAGTTGGGAGCACAGAGAGTATCTTACCACCGGCTAGACCAAGTTGACTGCACAGTCCAAAGCCAAGTATGTAAACCCATCTGAACTCGATGAAACCAAGTGACAGGCGAAGACGAGAGAGAAATCTTTGGAGCACGCGCAATCAAGTTCATCTGGGCCGGGGCAACGACGGTCAGGATCGGAGAAGAGACAGTACGGGATCAGCGGACACATGTACGTCGCCGCGCGCACGCCTGATCGCCAGGGCCAGGGCGCACGAGGACAGCGGCCATTAGATGATGAGGAGGGGGAAGAAAGAAGAGCTCTGGGCGGGCTCTCTCGCATTTGGAGCTCCCCCAGTAGGGTTGTTGCGCGATGATGAGCTCGAAGTAACTCTCTCCGATCCCTCTCGCTCGCTCGCGCGCGCGCGAATAAATGTGCATTTGATCCCAAAGTAAATGCATCGTCCGATCCATCGGAGAGAGAGAGAGAGAGCTTCACCCTTCAATGTCGCCGTTAATTCAAAGCCATCCATGCGTCCACCAGATTCCCTGCAGGGTTTCAGCGACGACGACGGGAACGATCGAACTAGAGACTAGCGAGATGCATGGGGAGGGAGGAGATTGTCAGATCGATGGGGATTGAAGAAGATCGACATGATATGCGTTCTTGATCCCAAACTGTTCTCGCGAGTGAATGCAAATGCATGATGGTGGGAGGCCGGGGTTAATGGCGGTACCAGCAGCACGGCCCTGCAAATCATTGCGAGCCAAATGCATGCATGGCATGCGATCGGCGCGATCGTGTTTCATTCGAAACATGCATTGAGTAGACGGTGGATTTTCAGTTCCATCTTTTCTGTACTAGGGAGCGTACGGGCATACGTGTTTGTGCAAATCAGTGAGGTGATCGCCGGATGACTCTCGGCGTTAATGCGCGGCTGGCCACTTGACTAGCTTTCCGGTACGTACTACTAACGCGCAGGAGGCATCATGCCGTAGAGCGGAAGGAAATTAAAACCAGACGAGGATTTGATCGCGAGCGAGCACAAGCACAATAAAGGAGAAAGAAACGTATGAGTATATACTATGATTTGTTCAATGATGTGCCGCCGTTCTCTCGTGCATGATTATTGCAGTGTGTGCATGTCTTTGGAGATTTGATAATGATTGCAATATTGCTCTTTTTACCATCATCAATACATTGATAGTACCCCATCCTTCCAAGTATGTATCATATATAGGATGCACTATTAAATCTTTGACACAATCTTTATTTATGCAAAAAATGCAGACACTTGAATGTCCACGTACTGTCGACCTCTTGTAACAAATCCATAAAAATAACACTCGTGCAAAGTTGATGACTAACGAATCAAGGTGGGCATATTTGTCACAAGAAACCTTAAGCTCGCTTTGAAACCATCTTCAAAATTAGACTTGGCCATAGTTTTCTCACATAGTATGACGTTTTAGCTAAAAGACAAATAATGGTGCATGAAACATGAATATATATATATATATATAGCTGTATGAATTTTTATATGCTATAAACGCACTAGTATCTTGAATAAAAGTACTGGTCAAAATCTATAAAGTTTCAGTTTTCCAAAAGCATGCACTGTACTATCGATATTTGGATAGAGTATCTATACTCTGTTATTTCAATATAATTTAGTTAATCCACATAAAAGAACTGTTATTGTGGCAGTCTGCTCTACAGCATATTTGCTTGATTCCGATATTGCCTGCTGTGACAGGCACTTCCATTGATTCAAATGTTGTTGTCATGGGCCTTAGTTGGGCAGTACTGATGACCCTCTTCTTTTTTTTTTGGCACACAATGGTTCGGTTCTGATGGTGAGGATCAAGAGCTGGACTAACAACCAGCAGCAGTGACAAGGACCTCGCTATTAAAGTCATAAGCTCAGCATCAATGAAGCTAAGATGCAATATTAAAGACAACATATTTATGGCAAAATTGACAATCGATTTGTCTTTTACGTCATGCTGGTTTGATTCTAGTAGATAGATGTACTTGTGTTGATAGATCACGGTTGTTGCTGTTAGCTAGAGAGGGTCTTGTAGTAGCTATTTACTTTGCTTGCTTGCAAAGCTAAAACGTGTGCCAATGTTACCTCCAACTTGTATCGTCGATCGGTTGGCTTGTACTGTTGCTGTCCCGTAACCAACATTCAGTGTATAGGTTGATCCAAAACGGGTCAACTTTATTTGTCGTAAGCCTTGTTTGGACAGAGGATAATCCTAGTAAATGGAAGGGGATTGGTAGGGAAATTAGTTCGTTTACTATTGCAATCCATATGTAGTCAGCGAAAGTACTTGGTGTCTGGGTACTAGTCTTGGTTTGTGTGAACTATTTTCTCCAATGATTTTTCTTCAGGAATTAAATTGTTATCCAAGAATTTCTTGCATTCCAAACCGGGGTAGTAGCAACGTGCCCAAATCTATATAACCTATATAATTGGTACCCACTAACAAGCATGGTTAGATTTCTCTCAACATGCAACCATTTCACATCATCATCCACTATGCGCCATATCATTATCCACTATAAACCATGTCATCATCCACTAGACTTATTCTTCAACCGATTTTCTGTGACCACATTTTTTTAGTAGAAATTACATGTATGATCAGTCATACTTTCATGTATAATGTTTACTAAGAACGTTGCAATGGAATCACTTTGGTGTTTATACTTTCACATTTCACTTTAAAATTTTGTTTAACAAATTCCGCAGCAACGCGCGGGGTATCACCTAATTATTCAGCAAGTTTTGTGCACCATTCACTGACAAACTGGATTTTTAAAAGGACTCTGAGCAGCGAGTTTTAAATGGCCCGGTCCAAGGTCACTGTGCATTGGGCCCTTTTTTCAGAAATGGGCTGGCTCAAAAGTAACACAACTTTTGTTCCGCCCAAAATTCTGAAGGTGAGGAATACCGTTAAGCTGGGAGGTGTCTTGCCTGGCGGCGTAGAAGAGGCAAAGCCTCGGCCGCCTTGCCGTGCCGGCCGGTGCTGACAAAATTCCGGCAATGGAGTCTACGATGACACTGTTGCCGTGTCGTTCATCGGAACGCTAGGACGGCCGACACCATGAACGGTCGCGTACACGCCTTCCAAGGCGAATAACGCCACAAAGTATAGCGCGGCCAGGACGGGGCCACGGGGGTACGCTAGATCAGTAGCATATGACCAGCGTATCCATGATCGAGAGGTTATGAGCCTGACCAATATTATCACAATTCCTGCACCAAGAAAGCTGATTTTGTCAGCTAGTAGCTAACATTTTCGCTCAAAATCGCGTGGCAGAATTTAGTAGTGGGTGTGAACACCAAAAGATTTCCAATCTCCCTGCTATCTTGGAACCCACGAACAACGCCGACGTAGAGGACCTTGAGGAAACAGTGACCTTCCGCCATGTAGGCGTCCCTTTTAAAGGATCGAAAAGACGATAATGAACGGAAGCCAATCAACTTTGGCTCGAGAAAAGATTTAGCCTATATTCTAAATCCATTCTACGCATGAGCATATTTGCTAGTTACTTTTAGAATTACCAAATCTATATAGTTATTGTTAAGACACTATTGAATCTAGGTGCTCTTTACACATAATTCTAGAAGCTCTTTAGAGAAGATTGCTAAAGAACAATTCCAAGCAAACCCAAACTAAGAAATTTCTCAAAAAAAAAACAAAACTTCCGATTTTGTCCAAACAACCTGCAGAAGCTTAGACACAAATAGCAAAACTATACCAAACGACTACCGAAAATCAAGATATTTGAACCATAGACTTCCATAGTCACCATGAGTCTATACTCAACAAGTACACTTGAAAACAACAACTTGCAAAAATCCAAACTTCCTGTGTTTCGAGCCCGATCAAAATCAAGCTAGGAATAGGAAAAACTCAATCATATGACCTCCATAATAGTAAACTTTTACCGGTAGTTTCATGCAACTATGATGGTTCTTTGCCCAAAATATCTCTCCAAAAAAAAATCAAAACTTCACCACGAATTTTATAATTTTGGTTAAGAATGCAAGAGAAGATAGAGAGTTAGAGAAAACTCAAATTCAAGAGTGCTCGTGCATGAGATTGCTAGGGGTATGGGATCAAGTTTCACCAAAATCCTTACAAAAAAAAATCTAGCAAACTCTCGATAAAAAAATCACTCAAAATGGGGCTCGAACATCATAAAATTAGTAAATCAAAGAGGAGATATATTTTTTTGATACTTGAAAGATTTATTTAATACTCAATGGCAGGTTATAAAGATGAGACAAAAGCTGCCCATTGTACATTTTGAAGGCATTCCTTCACTGGGCCTTGTATCGTATGAGCTAGATGATAATGCGAGTACAAGCAAGTAGTAAAATTTGATTGGTGTCTAGACTTTCTTTTATTAATTTACTCCCTCTTTCCCAAAATATAGAAATGTTTAGACTTTTTCAATGACAAGCATTTTCAACTTTGACCATAAATAGAAAAATAATCACGAAGAATAATAACATAAAAAATATGTTAGTAGATTCATTGTGAAACCAACTATTATAATATGTAATCTTTTTATTTTAAAATAATTTGTTTTTAGAGATATTGTTAGTCAAAGTTAAAAAATTTAACTTTGCAAAAAGCTAAACGTAGCTCTATTTTGGGACGGAGGGAGTATGTGCCTAAAAATTCTATTGTTTAGGAATCTTATAGTAGTTGTTGTGTTGGTCGCTGTCGCAACCCAATATCTCTGTAGTCTCCTCTAATTTTGTAATATGAGGTAGTTGACATGGGGGAAGCTGAGTCTTGTGGAGATAAGCGGTGTAACATTCCTTGGTTTCGGTGTTTAGCTTGGCCTGTTGATGCTCTGATTAGTTTACTTGTGATACAAAGTTAATTTGAAAATGAATTTGCAATCAAGATTTGATTGAATCACGAGATCAACTTCTCTTTACGATATAAAAAATAGCTTCCATCCCACTCTGATCTCTCACACAGTCACACCTGGTTTTATAAACAAAACCGAATGCAATCACATATATGCCAAGATCAGTTAAATCATACATGTGCCAACTTTATTTGTGAATCAATGCCAATATTATTACATAACGATAGACATCATTACAAAATGACCCGATGTCTGAAAGAAAATTATATAAATATTTTGAAGTCTTCAGCGGAACCAGGCTCCATCTCCACAGGCAGCTGACCGGGGGTACACCAGCCTAGACCGAAGCATCTGGGTTGAAGTCATCGTCGTCTTCAATGCACTCATCCCCGGAGTCTGTAGTGGGGGATAGCAGGGGGAGGAAGGAGGGGTGAGTACAACAAATTGTACTCCGCAAGTGTAGTAAACAAATGACATAAGGCTATTAGGAGGACTTTTAGGTTTAACTCACACTTACGCAACATAGTCCTTAATCTTTATCCTAAATCCTTAGCACCTATTTACTATATGAAACCACCTTTTCCTCGAGAACAACCCAAACCTCAGAAATCCATCCGAGCAACCATATCCAACTCTGAGCACCACTAATCACGAAGAAGTCCATGCCATTCTCGACCGTGAGCACGACTGATATATTAGTTTCACACTCTACAAAGGTTGCACACTTTCACCACGAGTAGTGATTCCCGTTTGCAAGGGTTTACAAGGCCCATATCACATTTCTGATATGTGTGGCTGGGTTTCACTACAAGACCTTTCAAAATCTCCTCCAAGCCCGTCCCGCATCCACTAAGGTTTCGCCCCTACCATAATCCACTGCAGTTGCCACCTCTTGTGCCACTCAAACAACCATGATGCAAACAAAATATGGAGGAAGCAATTTACTTATCTAGGCCTAAAGCCCATTAGGTCTTGCGATTGCTCTATTAAGCCAGGCTACGTGCTTCGAGAACTAGTCCTTAGAATCTAGGCATGAACTAGCACAAACCCACCCACCAACCACCGTTTAAAAACCAAGCCCACATCTCAAACCAACCATCCTTCCGGATTCCTTAACCCAATATTATCACGAGGTTTCCAACCTCCCCATACTTCATCTCCACAATCTCCATCCGAGACTGCAGAGCTAAGCATGAAACTACCACCAACCCAGGCTTGAAGGAAAATATTGAAATTATAGTAAACCCTAACTTGGGATTCAAATTAATGACACAACATGCAACTAAGGGTCTATCTAGTTCTATTAACATAAAATAAATAGGACGTTGATTATGGTCAAGGAAACTTGCCGTTAGCTTCGGAATGATCCGAACTCTTGCTTCTCAAAGTCACGTGTCAATCGTCTTCTTGCCGCAACAAGCACCATACAAAGAGAACAAACAACTACAGGAAAACAATTACCATATATAAAATATTTTATAAAACATCTATTAAAAGGTTTCACACGTTTGAGGATCTAAACTTGATTATTTACATATGACAAGGGCTAAGAGGAAGCATTATATGGGACAAAGAAACAGAGAGATGATAGAGCTCTCGGATTGCAAGGCTATAGAATTATATGATGATATTTAAACAGGGAAAAGATGTATTTGACATCAACATGATATATGATGCTTAGTGGCAAGAAGCCAAGAATAGGCGGCATGCACGCAAGGATTAAGCTCATACTAGATTACTAGTGCGTGTGATGACTAGCACGTCTAGGCACAATGTTGTTGTGCATAGATAATTCTTCTATGCTAGGTTTGGAGCAGTATACTGCACGGAGTGCATAGCTAGCTTGTACTTGCGTACACCAAGCACATGCATGGAAGCAACGATTGAACCAACACTAGCACGTGATTATTAGCTTGTATGGAGCAAAGTGTTGCTGTGCAAAGATAGTTGTGCTGTGGGAACTACTAAGTCAGAACCTGCAGCTAGGTTCGAAATAGAAAGAATATGGCCATAGGAGGCTGTTTCTCACTTACGCGGCAAAATGATGATAGATGAGGGTACATCTGAACGACGACAAGAACCTCTGAGCGGTCCGTGATAGAGTTTGCGGCTGATGTACATCGTCGGAGGAAGAAGGGTAGCTTGTGGGTGCTCCTGATTTGCGAAGGAGGATGGAGATGAGAGGTAGCTTCATGGTAAAGAATGACGTGCAACAAAACTCTCACCAAAGTGCTGCCGATGCTTGTGCCTGGACTGTGTACAACAAGATGAAATGGTAGAAGTCTCAATGAGTTGTTGAGATGAAGGAGAGAGGGTTGGCCAGTTGGGCAGCCTTTTATAGGACTTGGCATGGAGAGGAATAGTCATCCAGAGAGATAAAATGCCATTGATAGTGGAGCTTGGATTAGTGACCACTATGATTGATGTATTCATCTCATAATGGTGGAAATTGATGGAGGAACAGGTGGGCAGTCGGTGTTACTAACTGATGGGCATCACTATGCTTTGAGTGAGCACTTGCAAGAAGTCCAGTGGTTGGCATTGATTACCGGCGAGATGTTGTGAGATGGTGGTAGATGGATAGATAGTTAGCATCTGCTGTTGAACTGGTCTAGGTTTGGCCTTCATGCATACACGATGGATAGAGAGATAAAAAGGATCATGCAAGCTGGCTGCTACTGGCATGTTGATAGCGTGAATGATTTTCCTTTTGTGGGCTAGAGAAAAACTATTGGAAGAAAAGAGAATTGGTTTGTTTGCTAGCTTGGTTAAATGTCGTGTCAAGAAAAGATGCTCGAGCAATAGGATGCTTAATTGTGCCGGAGGGAAACAGATGGAAGATAAGAAAAATAATTAGAGGAATAAGGAAGAGAAGAATTATTGTTTGGCTCATCAAACAAATTTTGTCAAGGAAGATTTTAGAGAACGAAAAACTAATCGTACTTTTTAAAAACAAACTATATTCATTTATCATCCAAAATATTATGCAAGACAACATGAATGCAACACCCAGAAATTGATCTCAATAAAAATTTAAAATTATTATATCTATCTAAATTTATAAAAAACATAAATGTTGGTTAACTTTTAGATAAATTAGAAAATCATTTATTTTATTTAATGCTATCTATTCACGACCCAAAATGGAAATTTTGGAGTGTGACACCCACCCTTTGATCTCTCGTATATTCTCCTCCTCTAAGTACTTGATTACCCTATAAGTAGAAAATGCAATTAGACTTGCCACAACTCTTTAACCAGCCATCCCACATATACGTAGATCCATGGCGATTGACTAAATTAGCCCAACATTACACCTAGAATAACTTCAGATCATACATATCATCCAACAATAGTGGCGTAGGATTTATCTCATCCATCTACTCTGGTTCATCTCACAATAGTGTCATTGCCTCCCCTAACAAACATAGTTTAGGGTCCATATTTAATATGACATGCTAATCCTAGTCACATCATCTTAACATTGAACAATTTGTTTGATTAGTGATAATAAGTCTATTTAGTGTCAAATAATATGACATTATGTGTAAATACTATAAACAAAACCCTAAGTCTGCTTATATCAAATCTACCAATTACTTTTGTGAACCTTAACATTATTAAATTTTTGAGTTACAAATAATATTGTTTATACAATAATTAATATTTTTTAATTATATAAAGTTGGTCTCACCTCTTCATAACCTATAGCATGAGGGAGTATTATGTCTATAATATAGCGAACCCAAAACAAATATCATATGATACAACTTCACCCTAATACTATTCTAATAGTTGAGTTTCATATTCAAGCAAATATCTCCATGAAGATACAACTTTGCTCTCTCTTATGTGGTAGCTAATTAATGTGCGTGATATCTACTGCCATTGGGATTGGGAGTAGCCTAAACGGGGAGCTCATATATGGCTTCCGGAAGTCATATAAGACACGTAGGTTAGAAGCCCATTAAGAAGTAACGAGGCCCAATAATAAAATCATGATCAATATTTTAAGAAAAAACTAGCTTAATTTATCATCCGCGCATGAGTATATATGGATACATATCATCGGCTTTAAAATCCTAATATAATAAATCCGATCATAAACTTAAATCAATATTTTAATATACTAGATACAATATTTTCTAAATATTTAATCAACATCTAAAAGTTATAGATTAAATATTTTCTGAAACATGGATCAACATTTTGAGAAAAAACTACGTTCAACATTTTTCATAACCTATTTCAATATTTTGAAACAACGGATGCAACATTCTTCGGAATAAAAAATCAACAATGCATATGATTGCTTCAGCTTCGATGAAATGACAAGTAGGTGGAGCAATGGCAGAAACAACGAAAGCAGTAGAGATTATGCATAAACACGAGCATACAAAGGTAGTGGGAGCAGCGGAGGCGAGACAGCAGCACGGTTGGCATGCATGAAAGTGGAGATGGTTTTGATGAAGGCGGCAGCGCGCACAAGGACGACATTGGCGGCGGCGTGCGTGGGGCAGCAACAGCGCCAGCGACGGAGATGCCCGGAGGCCTCCGATGGGGGCAGCATAAGTGGTAGGCGCCAAGGTTTTATATTTCGTTTTCGCTAAAATTTCGTTCTCCGACGAAATTTACGAATTTCGCGATTTTCGGTAAAAAATTTCGGTCAAAATTGGTCAAATGGGTTGGAAATTTGAATCTATAAGTGGTTAAGTAACTCTATATTACATTATACTTCAGTTGTTTGCTTCATCCTAGTGGAAAGGGCGCTGGTTTTTAAAGCTGGAGGCCCTGGTTCGAGACCCACCAGTGCATGTATAGCTTATTTTTTACCGCCAGTCCCGCATGTCAGTGACACAAAACAAAAGGAAAATCACACCAGATCAGGATTTGAACCCAGGATGCTTTAGAAGGCAAAACAGGCACTTACCACTGCACCAACAACAAAGATATACTCTTTACTCTACATTAAACTTATAAGAATAAATAGTACTTCCGAAATTTTTTGCACATTTTCGCATATTTCGTCAACGGGCGAAAATAACGAATTTCGCGAAATTTTGCTGAAATTTTGACGAAATTTAAATCCTTGGTAGGCGCACGTGGGGGCCGCAGTAGCACCAACGATGAAGACACACAAGGGCTCCACACCGGCGGCGATGGGGCGCATAAGTCACGGCGACGGAGAGGGTAACATGGAGCAGGAAGAGGTGTAGGGTGCTAAGGTTGAAGACGATAGAGCAAAATCCGACGGATGAGATTATGCGTACAAATCTCAAACACCGGAAGCTAGGTAGCTAAAAAAACTTGGGGAAACTGTATAGGATCCTGGGCCTAAATGACAGGGGCTAGTTTAGCCCAGTCTTTGTTCTATACGAATAATTCATCAAGCCCATCAGCTTCACTCTGGGCCGAATTATTGGGCTCACAGAGCAGATGAGAAAACCCCTCACGGGCTTCAGTTTTTTTTTCACGAAAGGCTTGTGGCCTTTTTCTGTTGTGAATCTGAGAACAGGGCAAGTCGTTTCAGTTCTTTTATTTTCACGAAAGGTTGCAGCAGATTTATTCGGGTCCTGGAGATGAATATAAACAATCTGGCACCTTTTATTGTAGATCGTGAGGCAACACACTGGAATATGCGCCGAGCGGAATTGTAACACCCTAATTTTCATCACACAAATTAATTAGCAGCTCCCTGAATTTTCTAGGATTTATTAAGGCTCAAATAAATTTTCTAGGATTTAATTGGAATTTTCTAGCCTTTTTAATCAATTTAAATATCACATTAAATAATTTTAGCCAAAATAAGTTTTTGTTGCATTCATGCTGTTGCATTGTTCTTTGTTTGCTGGTGGATCAAATTAGAATTTAAATTCGGTTTAAATTCGAATTTGATTTGCTTTTGTTTGAAGTGTAGAATAGTTCTTTTCTGGCGAGTTTGTTTCTGCTCCTTGAATTCTTGGCCAGCCTGTTTTCTGCCCTTCTTCTTTCTTTTTCCGCGGCCCAGCTTGGCCTGCTCCGCTCCCTGGCCGCCAGCCATTTCAGCCCAGCGCCGGCCCGTCTTCCTCTTCCCCCTCCTGAGCCGCTGACCGGTGGGTCCCACCTGTCATCTCCCTCCCCTCGTCGTCTTCGAGCCGGACTCGAGCTCGAGTCCGACCGCGCCGCCTCCGACTCCCAGGCTCGCACGCCTAGGCGTGGGCCCGAGCACCAGCGGCGCCCTATAAAGCCGCCGCCTCTCCTAACCGCCTTCCATCCAAGTTTCCGCGCCGCAACCCTAGCCATCGAGCCGCCGCCATTGCCGCCGCTCTGAGCTCGCCGCGCCGCCGATTCCCCACCGCTC
Organism: Echinochloa crus-galli; assembly: GCA_900205405.1. NCBI lineage: Eukaryota > Viridiplantae > Streptophyta > Magnoliopsida > Poales > Poaceae > Echinochloa > Echinochloa crus-galli. Next base: position 793,466 of record OAMR01000365.1, read on the forward strand.
CGCTCGTCTTGTTCCCATCCAAGAGCGTCGCCAGGAGGTAACCAAGCGAACCGAGCCATCCAGGGTCTTGTTTCACTTTGAACCTCGCCTAACCGAGCTCGCCGTCGTTCC
>OAMR01000365.1:816774-834816 GCA_900205405.1 Echinochloa crus-galli
GTTGTATGAGTATACTGTGATGTTGTTTGGATTGACAAATGCACCCGCCTACTTTATGTACCTGATGAATAAGGTGTTCATGGAGTACTTGGATAAATTTGTGGTGGTGTTTATTGATGATATTCTGGTTTACTCTAAGAATGAGGAGGAGCATGAGGAGCATTTGAGGTTGGTGTTGCAGACTCTTAGAGAGAATCAGTTGTATGCCAAGTTTAGTAAATGTGAGTTTTGGTTGAATCAAGTGTCTTTTCTTGGTCATGTTGTTACTGATGGAGGTATTGCAGTGGATCCAAGTAAAGTCAAGGATGTGTTGGAATGGAAACCTCCTACCACCGTCTCTGAGATCAGAAGTTTTCTGGGATTGGCTGGATATTACAGGAGATTCATTGAAGGCTTTTCTCAAATAGCGAAACCTCTTACTTCGCTATTAGAGAAGGGCAAGGAGTTTGTTTGGTCAGAAGCGTGTCAGGCTAGCTTTGAAGAGTTGAGTAGGAAGTTGACTACAGCCCCAGTGCTTGCTATGCCAGATATTCACAAGAACTTTGATATATATTGTGATGCTTCTCGCAGAGGTCTTGGATGTGTGCTTATGCAGGAAGGCAGAGTTATAGCCTATGCATCCCGGCAGTTGAGGAAACATGAATTGAACTATCCTACCCATGACCTGGAATTGGCAGCTGTTGTTCATGCGTTGAAGATTTGGAGGCATTATATATTGGGTAACAGATGTGAAGAGTTATGACTGTTTAAGTATGACGAACAGAATCTGTTTCAGAATTGAATTCCCATGTCTTTGTCAACTCGTTCTTCATTAACTCTTATCTGTCCATGGCTTGAGTTATATCTTTTCACCACTCTCTGAACCTCATGTTTCTAACCATCAGATGGTGAACACCAGGTCTGGAGGTGGAGTTGATCAACAGGCAGTGAACCGTCAGAGACGTGCCAACCCCAATCCCAATCCTCCGCCGAATCAAGCACCTGCAGCAATGGATCAGATCCTCGCCAACCAGACTCAGATACTCCAGGGTATGGCTGATACCTTGATGGATTTGGTTATTCACTTGTGACGTCTACCATATGTGTGTAAACTTGATCCTGGCGCACATATGAGATGCATCTGGTTTTGCCTTCAAAACCGGGTGTGACAAATACCTGTAAATCCATACTCTTAGCCCAATATCTACCAGATATCTAATGGTTGGCACCATGAACGCTGGGGAATCAACCCGGGTCATGTTTATACTGAAACAAACAAAAGTAAATACCATATTAGGCAGACACGTCAGGGTGAGAATTCAAAGCAGCAATCAAGCACTAGGCTGGTATATTACATGCAAGCTGACCAGTTGCCGATCCGAGCATGCAGAGCCTTTTGCACCATGAGATTATTGAGGTAAGATTTGACGTAGTGGTCACTGCATGGGTCGTATCCGGGAAGTTGAGAAATGACAATTGCAACACTCAGTTTGTGTGTCACAAATGACTGCAAAATAGATCTCACGAGAAAATTGTTCAATCCAGATAGCATAGTGTTACGCACGTAGCTGCTGGAGTAGTAGGTGCCATTGCGCGACTGCAGGCATACTGGAGCATAGATGTGAAAGCAATCGATTTTCGCTCCCCGAACCGTGTGCTCTGGCAAGGAGCAGACCAAATTGTCGGGCACTGCAAAGGTGCCGTTGGAGAGGATATCCGCCCAGACCTCGTCTGAGATGACGCCGTGGCTCCACAAGAACTCTAAGTACCCCTTGTTGAACCGGTACTCATCGAGCAACGGGTTGCCAAGCTAGTTCAAGAAGCACAAGATTTACCCTGTTTAATTATTGGACAATCGATGCCAAGAGGATGAGTGAGAGTGAAGGATTAGGCGCTCACGAAGATGCCACGGAGGTTGATGGGTGTCTGGTCGCTGGGGAGGCGGCGGTTCATGAGCGCGACGATGGTAGCGGCCTGCGGGACGTAGTGGCCGCCGTAGCTCTCCCCGGCGACGTAGAACTCCCGGCCCTTGTACTCGGGGAACCTCTCGAGCCAGCCGACCAGGAAGACGTACGTGTCCTCGGCGATCCTCACGTCGTTGACGGTTTCGCGGTCGGTGGCGTTCATCGTGATAGAGAACCCGACGCCGGCCGGGGACTCCAGGAAGATCACGTTTGCCACTGCATATCCAGTCAGTCAGTTCAGTATGTACCAGATCGATCGATACTAGTGTGACAGATGTACGGAAGATCATAGGCTACTGCTTTACTTCACGTACGGTTGTTCCAGGCGTGCTTATTCCTGCTCAGCGTCTTGCCGTCGGAGTTGACACGGAACGGGCCGAGCTCCATCATCGCACCGTATCCCAGCGACGAGCATCCCGGCCCTGCACGTACATGTCCAGCAAACATCCGGTGAGACAACTCGCTCGTTGGCCTGCACTCGCGTTGCTGCACGATTATTTGACCATGGTTATTACCTCCGCTGAGCCAGAGGATGAGCGGCTTGGACGCCGCGTCGTGGGGGGCCTCGACGAAGTAGTAGAAGAGCTCGCGGCCGTGCTCCTCGTCCACCGTCACGTACCCGGCGTACTGCTCGAAGTCGACGCGCGGCGGCTGGCCGGGCAGCCTCGCGATCCTGTCGGCCGCCTTGCTGCCGCTCGGCTGGATCTTGGAACGCCCGGGAAGGGGAGCGATCCTGGACGCCATGAACTTGCTGAGGTGAGCCTCCTGGGACGCATCGACGGCATGGGATGCGGACAACAGGATGGCGAGGGAGAGGAGGAAGAAGGTGGGTGTGCACCTCATCTTTGTCAGTGTGTGGAGAGATGCTGGCGTGCGGCGAGGTGTTGGGGGAAGATTAGCTAGCTGCTGTTGCAGTGTTGCTACGTTTATATAAGGTCGAAGGTGGATTTTATTCACTCACGCCAGACAAAAGAAGGTGGTGGATGGTGCTCCTCGATATCACCTTATTTTGTAGGAGTACAAAATAAAATTTGCCGCAATTTTCGTCGTGTGCCATGGTGAAGTCTTTCTCATGAATCAACGTGGGAGTGACATATATCATTGAATTGGATTTCAGGTAGCTGTTCTTTTTACAGTGTTTTGGGCGCTAGCGATTTTTGATGTCTATAGTAGCTTTTACAGGTCAGTGACTCAGTGCATGGCTATGTGCTCACGATGCTTGTCGGGAAGATTTTTAAAAGGGGTTAATGTACGTAGGTTGGTTTCACCCTTCCTGGGAAGTGTTAATGGTACAAACAATTATATATCTGAAAAGGTATAGAAAAACGCTACTTAAGTTTTCAGTTTATTCATATCTTGTTATAATTTCGTGATATCTGGAGTAACTTGTGCATCAAAAACTAAAGCTGGAGCTGAACTCACTGCACAACTAACACCATCAAAGAACCCAACCCAAAGTAGATGAACAAGGCAAATGGAAACTCAAACACTCGGTTTGTTTGTAATGGAGGAATACAAAACAGAAAATTGGTAAAAAGAACACAAAAATAGGAAAGGAATAGAGGTGCAAAACAGAAGATTGGAAAATATAGGAATTCTGTACAATTGGATATTTGGAACAAGGAAACAAATGTGTAGCATAGGAATTTAGAGGTTAGTGGTAAACACAGTTGCTTAGACTAAACATAGCAGCAGATACAATTTTTTTTCCTTACGCAGAGCAGATCAGTTAACAATTCGAGCATGCCACTTAATACAAGAAGGGACTATTAGACCATGGACCCCCACTGTAGCAGTGACTCGGAACAATGAAATTTTGGTCATTCGAGCACTTGAGCTTGAGCAAAAGCAACACGAAAAGGCAAAAGCAGCGCCGTGCCGCGATCACCATGTGCACCGTCATGTCTGATGTCATACTTTTGCTTGATCTCCTTGAAGTCCAGACCGCTTTCACCAAGCAATCCACCAAAACTGCTGAGTATGCATGCTGGCACCTTAACCGTGCATGTTGAGATGACATGATGATAGAGCCACCCTCCTAGATTTCAGGCCTAGAGTGCCTTGCGCTGCGCCATGGTTAGGATTGAGGAGCTTCACGTCTGAGGGATTTCGAGTATAGAGTTTCCTTGGAGGCAGGACTCCTGCACCGAGCTTTCTGTACAGGACGGCTGTGGATTTGCGCCAGGTGCAAAGGCTAAGCATCCGACGGTAAACAAAAGCAATCAAGAGAGAGAAGCAATTAGCGCGCGGCTCCGCAGCATAGCGCGCGTTCGGCTTCGGCTCGATTGGCTCTCTCGTCTCTTGGCCCTACCGAATGTTGAACTGCTCTCTCGACCACGATCTGGAGGCGCGATTGATATCGCCGCGAGGACATGGCAGGAAAAGGCCAGAAGGACGAGGCTGTTGCCATGGCAGAAAGAGACCAGGAAGTCAAGACAACAGCCGACGGGATTAAAGTTTCCCCTTCTGATTTCTAAGATTCAGTGTCAATCTTCAACGGGCTGATTCCAAAGCATAATACTCGCATGGCCGTGGGGCTCAACTCATCTATTATGTGCTATCATCATCTTACAGACATCAAACAGAGAGCATAGTGGCAAGAGCGGGACAGTTGCATATGCAGCCTTGTCATTGCTATGCAATATGATGCTAAGAGCATCTCCAGCCGGGCCCCTAAATGGGCCTCTATCCCTCCATCTAGTCACCCAAGTGAAAAAAAGACTCCAACCGGGTCTCTAAACGGGCTACCATTTTGTGGAGCTGACTAAATTTTGGTCCAGCCTCCCTGAAACTAGAGGCCCTCTATTCCATCCGGCGCTTCTTTTTTTCCCCGACTCCCTTCGCCCCCGACGCCGCACCCGATAGCGCCGCCGCCGCGCTTTCCCTCGACGCCGCCGCCCACCAATGGCCCCGCTGGAGCTCGCCGCGCCGCCCGCCGACGCCAGAGTAGCCACACCCACCGGTAGATCCGGGTTGCTAGAGCAAGGCCCGCCGGATTCGGCCTTCCAGGCCCGGCGGGGCGAGCCAAGGGAGGCGCGATGACGGGGCGGGCTTCCAGGGGCTGCAACGCGACGGCGGGACGGCGGGCTACCAGCACGTGCAGCTTGACATCTTCGGCGGGGAGGCCTTCCAGCAGGCGCGGCGGGGAGAGCCAAGGTCGGCGCCGGCAGCCATGCAGCAAGGTTGGCGGGGAGAGCCGCCGGCGCCGCGCATGGCCTCCGGCGAAGCTCCACTCAAGCGCCGCCCTACGCCTAACCCCAAGAAGCGGCTGCAGTCCTTCGTGGCGCCGATTCCTCCCGGCAGGCGTGACGTACGTCCTCGACAGATCCCCGGCGCAGAGCTTGTGCCCGGCGGCAGCAGCAGCCTGCGTCCACCAGTCACCACTCCACCCTACTTTGCGTCGCCGTCACTCTACAACGCCGGTTTGTCGGCACCGTTGCACTACAACACCAACACTTCAACCATCAGTGAGCCTCCATTTGGCAATGTCGGCGCTTGGGACACTAGAAGCTCAACCTCAACACCAACAATGGATGAGCAGGCCGCCGGTGATGTCTGGAGCCCGACCAGGACACCGCATTTCGATTGGATGGCCGACCAGGAGCTCAACCTCAATGTAAAGATTGTTCTTTCAATTCTTTTTCATATAATCTACTGCTTTACTTGTTTATGCCTGTTACACTATCAATGTATTAAATTGTGCTGCTTGAAAATGCTGCTTCTTGAAATGTAATTTATGAAATGCTGCTTGAAAATGCTGCTTCTTGAAATGTAGTGATGCTGCTGTTTTCCATTGTGTCTTGTGTAATTTAATTTATGTAATGGATCTGTCCAAGTTTTTCTGTCTGGGACTAGTATATTGGCTCTGGAAGGCTGCAGCCGTGCCCTGGTGTTGTGTATGTGTGTTTTTTTTTGACAGATATGTGTGCTGGTCATTTTCAAAGATGAGCTGGAAGATTTATGCTTTGCTGTTCTTCAGGTTTTAATCACTGGTGAATTATCTAGCTATTGCATTATCAGCTTGTGTTCTTCTAAAGGAAAAGGGAAAGAAAAACTATTCTAGCTTTGTGCTGGTTCTGCTGTATTATGTGTGTGGTTCTGCTCTACTGTTATGTTAAACAGAATATTTAACAGCAACAGAATAGCACTTAAACTTGCAGAAAATAAAAGGACAGCAGCTCAATTAGAATATGGAGTTCAATTATCCCCGAACCTGTAAAATTTTACCAGTGGACACATCCACTGTTGGACAGCATGAACAACAGCAATACAGTTCAGACATAGCAGTACAGTACTGTTATGTCAAATTTTACTTGTAGTTTCCTGGAAGTGAATGAAATTTAACACCATCAGCCAACCCATAATTTAACATTGAATACATTACACAAAGTTACATATTATTTGAACATCCATATCCATACTATCTAGAGCTATGAATAGCCGTGGGCAAGCATACGAAAGGCGGCGACAACCTTCTGAATAGCAGAAGCACCCAGACGACCAAGTGCATCAGGCTTCTAACGGAAGTACTCGTCGTGAGCCTCCACCGCAGCTACTATCCGCAAGAAAAGTGCCTTGGACATTCGATATCTCCTTCTGAAGTGTTTGGCATTGTAAACAGAGTTGTCAGCGAAGTAGTCCCAATAAATCTTCTCATGACCTCCTAGGACATCTCTTGGCACGCTTTGGCGGCCCGGCAAAGATCCACGGAATTTCTTCTTGTTCTTTTTCCTCTTCAATCCGGCAAGAACAGCACCAACAAAGAACATGTCGTCGTCATCGGAATCCTCCTCCTCTTCATCCCTCAACCGCTGAAGCCTCTGAGACCGCGACATCTGGCACAACAAAAAAAATTGTCAATGCAAGTTTCATACAATTCCCCATATTCATGAATTGCAGTGAGTACAATTTCATATAATTTCTCGTAATCATGAATTGCAGCAACAAAATTTTTCATACAATTTCTTAATTACAATTTCATATAATTAGCAGTTTTGGATTTTGGAGGAGTGGAAACTTGATGAAGTTTTAAAAAAAGAAACTTTATCTGACAGAATGATTAGCATCTCCCTATCCTGTCACCCGCAACCATGACCATCCAAACAAACCACCACGGACATAGAGAGAGCAATGATGATGCACTGCATCGATGCTATAGCTTGCAACTGAATGGACATGGCTGCAGTACACAATTCACAACACAAAGACACGAAACTGAAGTGATAAACTAGCTAGTACTGACCAATGCAGGGTTTCAGGATGCAGACGACATGGTGTGATGTGGTGTGGCTGTGGCTAGTGGTTCATGCCACAGGCAAGCCCAGCGTTTAAGTCGGTGCGCGAAGGCGCCGGGGTCGTCGGCCCATGGGTCGGATTCGTCGGGCTCGTTCGCTGTGGGCCTGTTCTTGAGTCTCTTCAGGGCCCTGGACGACAAGAACTTGCTGAGCTGAGCCTCCTGAGATGGGACATCGGCAATGGCAAGTGACGTGCCCAAGAGAAAGGCGACGGAGAGGAGGAGGAAGGTCCGCATCCTTTTCTGAGTGAGGAATGCAGTGAGGTGTTGGCTTCGCCGTTCTTGTGTGTTTATATAGGTAGATCCAGAATTTTGATGCGAAAAGAACCAAAGTTACTGACGCATGCAAACTCGGATTCTCCTAATAAGGTATTGCCGGCTCTGGATTTTCCAAGGATCTAGTAGTTATTGCCCATGGTTGATTTGAGTTTACCCGTCGTGATCAAATGACAAGGCGTAACTTGCAATCCTACTTGCACTGTTACAGTCAAGCCAGCCACGCAGGACAACAAGATTTGCATATGCCAAGGTGAAGTCTCTCAGAATCCACGTCCAAGTGTTATCATCTATGTATGATTTGGATTTTGCGTCACTCCGGCCTTTTGACAACTCTGGGGGAATCCAGAAACTTCGTTACACTTCCTCCGGTCAAATTGCTGCCCTAGAGGCTATAATTGTTCTAATTGCCTAAACACAGTACGAAGACTCGGTGAGAATTGACTCCACCATCTCCAGTACTCAATACCTGACTCCATTCTTTTGAGAAGTTTTGCATTTGAATAACTCAGTAGCAAAGTAGCAAAACGTACTCAGAAATAGCCAGCTCCTGCAGGTAAACGGTTGGTCTTGTGCATTTTTACCTGCAGCAGTGCTGGTGGACTCCCTAAATTTTAGTCCAAGAAATCCGAAATTTTTGCTAGAGGAGGCTCTAAATTTGATGGATTAGTTAAAATACACTGCAAATTTGGAATTGTAGGCCTTGCTAAACCATCTTTTGGTCGAATCTTTGAGAAACATAGCAGCATGACCAGGGTGCAGTGCAGGGCTACTGGTTCAGTGGTTCTATATGAATCCTCTCGTCACGAGAATTTGTCAGTGTTACTAACCAGGTTCAGCAAGGACATGCAGCAAGAACATGCTCAAAAAATAGCTACAAAGAGCACTCTGAGAATTTGTCAATGTTACTTGATCAGACAGAATGATTAGCATAAGTGTTTTTCTTCAGTGCTGGAAATTGATCACTCTGAGAAAAAAATGTCAGAACATTAGCTGCAACAGCTGAAAATAACAAATAGAATTACCAAAGTTTGGTAGATCACCAAAGCACAAGCAATCAGTACTTCAGGCACATTCATGTGAAACTTTTCAGTGTACAATTCTGAAACTTCAGTATTGTCTATTTTTCAGGATACAGACAGTAATCAACAACAGTACTGCCTAACTGATCTGCTAAAATTTTTCATACAATTTCTCAATTACAAGTTTTTATCAATGGTTGTTTCCATCAATCATGAGTTTATGAACAGCAAGCAGCTGGCGGTGGGGGAGCATCAATTATCAAGAATATTGGGCAAGAAACATTGAGGCTGTTCGCGATCGAGAGCGTCGGGAGAAAGAAGCGGGTCACGTCGGGAGAGACGGGACAGACGGGGCCCACTTGTCAGACCCATAGGGGCCATGTTTACTCAGTTGGGCTGGAGCACACCTCACATTTGGGCCTCTAAATTTTTAGAACTGGTCCTCAAACTGAAATATAGAGGCTCATTTTTAGTCATTGGGCTGGAGATGCTCTAATGCTAGAACATTAGTATCGCTGTGAACGATGGACGAGATGAACTGGCATCAGGTGGCTATACCATCAGCACACCCCGCGACGGCAAGGTTCGTTGGTCCGGCTAAATTGTGGCGGTGGAGGCGGCGGCGGCGGCGGCAACGACGGGGATTTGCGAATGAGGCAGTAAAGGGAAAGGAGAGGAGAGGGACGCGCTGAGCCGATCGAGCTCTGAGTCGAGAAAAAATTGCCGTACTAAGCCGAGCCGAGCCTCTCTCACGTTCTTCCGTCAGATCTTCGAAGCCACACGCGGCGCAAATCCGCGGCCATCCTGTACAGAAAACTCGGTGCAGGAGTCCTGCACCTAATTTTTTTTCGCAGGAAGAGCCTATGGAGGAAGGGGGCGCAGAGCCAAAACGGCTAGGCACAGGGCTGATGCTGACTGGAATGATATTAAGGTAGCGCGTCACCGCGGTAAGCGAAACAAAAAAAATGTAGAAAGACCTTTTTTTAGAACAAAAAATGCAGAAAGACCTAGCTAGTTCAGATAGATGATGCGTGGTGCCCCCTTCAATCTGACCGCAACTTTTTTTAGAAGGAAAATACATTGATCTTAGCACAGCACACCGGTCCTTTTACAAACAGGAACCCAAAAAAAAGAAAATTACAGAGAAGTTCAAAATTCCTATTCATCTTTCTTGAAACCTTCAGGGATCTGTTCGTCACCGCTGTCGAATCCGTTTCCCAATCGTCGCCGGACGCCAGAGCCAATCTCCACAAAATGGAGGCCGCAGAGGAGGGCTTACTGCTAGGCAAATCAGCCGAGTACGCTGCCTCCCAGGCGCATCGGCCAACTCCGGCACCCACGACGCATCCTTCAATTCCACTGCCGGCAACCCGAGTATAACTCGGATTTCCACTAGAGACCATCTTCCTTGAGATAAAAAGGGTCAGCAACATCATCACCTGAAGAAGACGAAGATGCGCCGGTCCCTGACTTCTGAACAGGTCTCCCCGGCCTCTCCGTTGACGTTGGAGAAGAACGCCACCGGAGAACGGAAGAAGCCGGGAGAAGTTATTCCCCTGCAACGCTGTCGCTTCCGCATCGCCGACGCCACCAGAAAAAACAAGCCGCAAAGGAGCAATGCTCCTCCAGCAAACTCTAATTCCACCGCCAAGCATTGAGGGCGAACAAACTCTAAACCTAAAGACTCGATTAAGGACTCGATCTACTAGAGGACGGATCCCCGCTCCCCTTGCCCCTGCCTAGGAGGCTGGGGGCGAGGGAGAACGGGGGCCAGAGACGAACGTCGGCGACGGCGCAAGCAGCGGCGGCCGTTCCGCCTGAGTCGCTCTCACCTCGAGGGCGACACGGGGGACGGTTCGCGTGGATGTATAACCCGTATCTGACCGCAAGTTGACGACTGCTGTGCACATCCTCCCCACGACGTACAGATCATCCAGCAGTGGCTCACGCGCACCTGGAGCCAAGCTGCACGAGCACGACAACAAATTGGAGGAGCCGAGCCTTACAGATGAAAAGCACGCACTGCCGCTGGCCTCACGAGTTTTCTAAAAGTATAGGCACGAAGCGGCCCGCAACACATGAGGGCACGGCACGTGCGCACGGCCCAAGTCCCACCTCTTGTCAAGTCAAAAGGCATAAGGTGAGGTCCCAACAAAGAGTTCAAGAAAAGAAAAGAAAGCTAATTAACCAGACAAGGGAAAGCCGGATAAAGCCAGCTGTAATTTTTTTAATTTTTGGAGTTACAGTCAAAGTGTCATTCTCATAGAAGGACTGCAACAATGAGATCAGTGGCCAGTTCAAGAAGTACCTAGAATCCAATGATGCACAAACATCGCTGGAATACTTGCAAAACAAAGCTAGAAGATTCTAAATTTTTTTATGCATTCAAATAAACCAGGAAGATGGTAGAATGTCTAATTTTTTTCGGCGTATGGTCAATCTATCCTAGATTACGTGTGCTTTAGTGATGATGTGTCTTTTGACACCGTATTTCAGATTAATAGGTTTAAAATATCTTTTGCTTCACTTGTTGGAACCAACTATATCATGAACAAACAACAATTTCGGGGCAGCATTATTGTTCAATAAAACTATTGAATCATTTGTTTGGCTCTTTGGAACTTTTCTAACAACAATGTCTAGCAAGCATCCGAACACTTATAATATAGAAATGTCAATCTTCGTTATTAAAATATTTTTATGAATCTTCTGTAGTGTTATGTTTGATGTAGCATTTTTAATACGTTTGGGGCTACACCTTTCCAGAAAATTTAGGCCAGTTGTAGAGAAAGGTCAGTGCAACTTTTGCATATAGGCTTACTGCAAGATTAGGACCATGTTGATAGGTGGATGAAAAAATGATTAGAGAAGATAATAAGACCAAACTGAACGATTACCGGTATTTCTCTAACCGCCCCGGCAAGTTATATGTTAACCATTGAGCATATTTTAGGCAAAGGTGTATTATAATATTGTCGAGTCAAAATTTCAGCAAAAAGTTTTATGGTTCAATATGATAGTCACAAAAAATTCATGTAAATAAGCAACGACTGTAATTCCAAGATCCTGCGAAAGGCAGGATGTGTGGTTTCCTTTATTCCTTTCATGTGAACGCTAGAAAGCTTCTCAAATCTCAACACACATGAACATGTGTTAAGCATAATAAAGATGGTAAGTCCAGTACATAAACAAAAACATTGTGAGGAATTAAAACCAGATCCGACCGACCATCCCAAGCAGAACTAGAATTGAAAATCTAAACGCCATGATCAATTGGGATGTCAGCAGGTGGGAGCATGTTCTTCAGGAAAGCGTAGAGAAGGACAAGTGATCTCTTAGGCTGGAAAGTTGGGACTAAATGACCAGCTGCCCTCACTGACGCCAGCGTGAAGCCTCCTTGGTACTGCTGAACATAGCCTCCAACCTGCACCCATCAGAAGAAACGAGTTATTTTACGGTGCGCCATACTAGCCTTAAAAAGAACTAGTATGTAGAGATTGAAGGACTAATATGTAAAGATCGGATGGTTCAGATTAATTGTATATTACTGTTATCATGTTTAGTAGTATAGGTAGTATGAACTAAGTAGTATAGATAGTATAAGGGTACTATGGGAAAAAATAAAATGACAGATTTGTAATTTTGACATATCTTTAAGTTTGGAATGGCAGATATTAATTATGGCATATCTTTAATTTTCTTTAATTTTCATTTCATTGTTTCTGTCTTTCCTACTTTACTTTATTTTTATTTGTATACTTTCATTTCATTTCAGTCACAGGCGTCCGTGTGGAATTTTTTTATGTTACCATAATACCCCTGCTAATATCTAGTTTATACTACATACTAGCACCTAGTATGGGTGTATGGCGCACCGTAAAAGAGCTCTCAGAATTCTGCATCAAACTTTTCCACATTGCACCTCAATCTGAACTATTTCTACTATCTAAGCTTATGCAGATTTCTTACCTCGCTGTCAGGGGTGTACCAAGGGCGCCACTTTTTCGTGATGGTTAGATTGAGATCATTGACAGAAAACCGTGTCGCGGTAAGTGAGCATACGGAATCAAAGTCACCACTGTGGAACATTTTGGGAAATAAAGGTTATGCTAAATCCGGTTGGTATAATCTGAACTATCATTTGCTAAGCTAGTATTCACCGTGAATGATTAAAGGCACATATAATACAGTACGTACCTGTAGATCCATACTTTTAGCCCATTGTTGATCAGCCTTTTGATGGTTGGAACCATGAACTCTGGGGCATCGTTCCATGCCAAGTCTTCGCTGAAACAACAAATTAAAGAGCAAACCCTGAAACAAAATAAATGGAGTGAAAATGCAATGGCGCAGCCAAGAATTGGGCCACCACTAACCTGCACCCTGTCCATTTCGTGTCGAGCCGAGCGTGCAGAGCTTTCTTCACCGCGTGGTTGTTAAGATACGGCTCGATGTAGTAGTCGCTGCACGGATCATATCCGGGCAACGACTGGAAAACCAAAAATCGAAATCTTTAGTACGTGTGACCAAGATCACTAGCTACTGCAAGTGAATGAAGGTGTGAGAAGAGGTGATCGAGATGGTTTGATGATATATCATATATGTTACGTACGTGGCTGCTGGAGTAGTAGGTGCCGTTGCGCGACTGCAGGCAGACCGGGGCGTAGATGTCGTAGCGATCGATGTTCCCTCTCTGGAACGAGTGCGCCGCCACGAAGCACGGCCAGTCGTCGGACGGGGTGAAGGTGGAGTTGGCCAGGATCTTCGCCCACACCTCGTCGGAGTCTCGGAGATCACGCCGTGGCTCCATAGGAACTCCAGCTTCCCCTTCCCGTTCAGGTAGTCATCGAGCAACGGGTTGCCAAACTATATAATTCAAGCGCAAGATTATCTCGCAGTTCAGATGGACAGTTGATGGCAAGAGATGGACGAAGGCATGTAGTTAATTAACTGCGCACTTACGAAGATGCCTTGGAGGTTGATGGGGTTCAGCACGGACGGGAAGCGGTTCATGGACATGATGACGGTGGCGAGTTGCGGAACGTAGTCCGCCGTAGCTCTCACCGGAGATGTAGAAGTCGCGGCCCTTGTACTCTGGAAACCGCTCGAGCCACTTGACGAGGAAGACGTACGTGTCCTCGGCGGTCCTCCGGTCGCCGACGGTGTCGTAGTCGGTGGTGTTCCTCGAGAAGGAGAACCCGACGCCCGCCGGAGACTCCAGGAAGATCACGTTCGCCACTGCACGCACACGCCATCATATCCAATCAGTCCACTGCCAAGTGCCAAGTATGTAAATGCTTCCACGACATAGTGTATACACACGTATGATCACACGTGCTCCCTTCTCCACACGTACAGTTATTCCAGGAGTGCTTGTTCCTTCTCAGGGTACCGTCAGGGTTGACACGGAAGGGGCCTAGCTCCTTCATCGCCCCAAACCCCAGCGACGAGCATCCTGGCCCTGCACACGCACACGTACATCCACGGAACAACAGCCAGTGAGACACATCTTGTTGCATGTCCTGCACGACGCGCGCGATGCTGTACGTGCACGGGCTCGACGGCGTTTAAATTTACCTCCGTTGAGCCAGAGGATGAGCGGCTTGGAGGCGGCGTAGTAGGGGGACTCGACGAAGTAGTAGAAGAGCTCGCGGCCGTGCTCCTCGTTCACCGTCACGTACCCGGAGTACTGCCGGAAGTTGACGCGCGGCGGCTGGCCGGGGAGGCCCAGGACCCTGTCGGCCTCCTTGCTGCCGCTCGGCGGGCCCTTGCAGCGCTCGGGCAGGTGCGCGAAGGCGCCGGGGTCGTCGGCCCATGGGTCGGATTCGTCGGGCTCGTTCGCTGTGGGCCTGTTCTTGAGTCTCTTCAGGGCCCTGGACGACAAGAACTTGCTGAGCTGAGCCTCCTGAGATGGGACATCGGCAATGGCAAGTGACGTGCCCAAGAGAAAGGCGACGGAGAGGAGGAGGAAGGTCCGCATCCTTTTCTGAGTGAGGAATGCAGTGAGGTGTTAGCTTCGCCGTTCTTGGGTTTATATAGGTAGATAGATCCAGAATTTTGATGCGAGAAGAACCAAAGTTACTGACGCATGCAATGCGACTCGGATTCTCCTAAGGTATTGCCGGCTCTGGATTCTCCAAGGAGAGTTTTTGAGTAGTTATTGCCCATGGTTGATTTGAGTTTACCCGTCGTGATCAAATGACAAGGCGTAACTTGCAATCCTACTTGCACTGTTACAGTCAAGCCAGCCACGCAGGACAACAAGATTTGCATATGCCAAGGTGAAGTCTCTCAGAATCCACGTCCAAGTGTTATCATCTATGTATGATTTGGATTTTGCGTCACTCCGGCCTTTTGACAACTCTGGGGGAATCCAGAAACTTCGTTACACTTCCTCCGGTCAAATTGCTGCCCTAGAGGCTATAATTGTTCTAATTGCCTAAACACAGTACGAAGACTCGGTGAGAATTGACTCCACCATCTCCAGTACTCAATACCTGACTCCATTCTTTTGAGAAGTTTTGCATTTGAATAACTCAGTAGCAAAGTAGCAAAACGTACTCAGAAATAGCCAGCTCCTGCAGGTAAACGGTTGGTCTTGTGCATTTTTACCTGCAGCAGTGCTGGTGGACTCCCTAAATTTTAGTCCAAGAAATCCGAAATTTTTGCTAGAGGAGGCTCTAAATTTGATGGATTAGTTAAAATACACTGCAAATTTGGAATTGTAGGCCTTGCTAAACCATCTTTTGGTCGAATCTTTCTACATATGCCACATATCAAGACTAGCTTTGTGGCCGACCAAATGAATGCTACCACGATCCAGCTACTTTTCATTTTGTTCTAATATTTTTAATAAAATTGACCCAATGCCATTTAAAAATGATGTAAGTAGGTTTATGAAGGAAATGTTTTAATATTGTTATTGTTCTATCATTTGCAATAAGTTACATTTGAATACCTTTGTAAAACAATTACTTTTTTGGGCAATATAAAATAATTATTTTGGGATTATACCTCAATGTATCATACTACTTTCTTCAAACAACAAATCTCGCCAGACTTGTTTTTGAACAAATATTACACTGCATTTTCGTTGCTGCATCTCAAGCCTTTGCCCACTTCTTAAAGGTATCCAACACTTCTTCTTGATCAAGTTGTTGCGCAGTTGTGTTGCTTCTAGTTTCTTGGACTCAAGTTTATCATTAACCTTTTATCAAAAGAACCTTCATAGTGTTAGCTTGGAGGTGAGGAAACAAGACTACATCTCCACATATTCAAGAAATGTACTTGATGCACAACATCAGCACTACAATTTGGTACATCTTTAACACCAGAACATAGAAGAGATGGGATAATAACCAATAGCTATACCACCTCCGCTACAATCACTAGCCATGCCACCTTGGAAGCAACAGTTTGCTATGCCATGGTGATTTACAGACCTCACATTACTGGAGTAGAGAGGGGGAGTGGAGGCCCTTTTGCATATGACAACATAGCACGTCCACATAAAGATGATGATCGATCCCACATTGTATTTCCTAAAGTGGAAATACCTTATACATCCCAAATATTCTCAATCTATCTCTATACTCTATTCTTCTCTTTGTCTCTATCTCATTTCTTTCACATCTCTATCTCTATTTTAATTATTCTAATAGAGATTATATTTATGACCATCTATATATGTATATCTTTGTTCCTCTATCCTTCTATTATCTCTATCTCTATCCCTATCTCTATCCCTATCTCTATCTCTATCTATCTTTATCCCTCTATATCTATCTCATTTCTTCTCTATGTGTGTCTCTGTTTCAATTAATTATAATATTAATTATATATGTCTAGGCAATATTTTGTAGCATATGATAGTTAACTATAATATAAATTATCTATCAATAAAATCTTCCATACTATATGTAAATTAATTATATTATCAGTTATATTCATCTAGGATATCTTTTATAAATTAATTAATTCCTATATTATTATACGCGTTCAATCTGGACTATATATGCTAACCATGGGGCAGCAATCGATCGACACTCATATTGTAATTAGACACATTTAGAAGAGAATCATCCCATTGGAGTTAGCTCGATCTCATCCATCACTGATGGCGAAGTACATGAAGCACACCATGATCCGAGGACTCTGGATTCTTTCCATGGTATTTCTGGCACCATCAATTATCACGTGTGCACGCATAACTGGTAATCAACAAATCAAATTCTTGTTCATTTGAAGAAACTATAAACACATATAGTGTTCATTCTGATGGAATTGCATATCATTTTACTGATCTTTGTCAGGGCAAACTAAAGATGACAACCAAACTATGAGCATCGCGGTGACAATGGCGGGGGAAGCAAGCAATATCATTGGTAGTGCTGGAGAACATCCTTCTTGCCATTGTGTGGAGGTTATAATGACATACTGTTGTAGTACTGGCTGTCAGCATGGAGGGTGCTATGAAAGCTGGGAGAAGTGCAAGAATGAGTGCAATGAAATAAGATGAACTGCATGAATAGACTAATAAGAGGCTATTGTTATTGATGTCTCGGTTAAGTTTGATCCGATAATATGGTGACAATAGTTTAATTTCCATTGTTTCAACGCATTTATTTATGGAAAATATTTAGAAACCAATAAAATCTAGAGATTGAATCGATTGAAGTTAGCTGGTTAAGTCATGTCAATATTCTAAATCATAAATTATCACGATTTAGAATCATAATCGATGGCAAAACCTATGTGTTAGGACATTTTAGAAATCTAGCCGATGTGATCCTATCTAAAAGTATTGAATAAATTTCTTTCCTTATCAAATACAGGGTAAAATTGACTGGCACACCACAAACCCCAAAGATTATATAGGTTCTACGCCAGAGTGAAGCAAATATACCAAGCATACACGTCTCGTCGCGTGAAGATCATTAGCCAATTTTTACGTCAACAAAGAACATTTTGAGCATCTATATTTATTCAAATTTTCTTACCAATGTGCATCATTTATATTTTACTGACTTAGAATGATATATTATTGTATAACAAAATTATTCACATTCAGATACTCACTTGTGTTTTGTATGCAAAATTCTATAATCCTATGACAACGGGCATATGTGCTTCACATGGGCCACAACTACTACAACTATGACGAGATATTGGGTTGGGGTATTACATTAAGGGTTGACGCCCTCGGGAGCTCACCACACACAAAGCAGACACCCAAAACCACCCCTTGATACACGGTCGTGCCATGGGCCTATCCACATGCACAAGCGCATATGTAATGAGGGTTGATGCTCTGATACCCTGTAACACCCCGCTGTAACATTTGCTTACAGCCCAGCCCTTCCAAGGGGTGAACCCACACACGCGTAGCATGAACCTTTGTAACACTTGTCCTCTCTTTGTGTAAAAGGATTAACCTGGAGGTGTTATATTTGGAGCAACAAGGATTATAAGCTAGCCCTCACCCCCCCCCCCCTCCCCTCCCTGAACT
>OAMR01000365.1:837425-859185 GCA_900205405.1 Echinochloa crus-galli
CCTCCCCTCCCTGAACTTCTAAAGTGATACTAAATCACCACACCACAACCACAACTGGGCCACTACTACTACTATGAGGATATTAGGCTAGGCTATTACAACGGAGCAGGCTGGGTTGCCTTAGGTGGGCTCAGGATCAATGCATGGCCCCGAGCCCTCAGCTCGGTCTCCCAACCCAAGCCCGGTTAACCGGCTAGGGAGGGCTTGTTGGTGGCCTTGGCCTTGGCCTAGGCAAGCCTAGTTGCATTCTAGCAACAAGACTCTACTAGTCGTGTAGCCAAGGTGACTTTGGTCCAGTCTATGCAGGTGCACCTTGTATAGGTACCCATCACAATGTCTCGAACAACCCTCAAGAATCCACTTGAACCCTAGGTATGGTAGGTGGGCGAGGGAACGATGTTGTGAGAAAAGAATTTGATTTTTGCTAGTTTCATTCTCTAACTCACATTTTATATGGGTACGTGCCTCCTCCAACCCTGAAATGTGGCTCCAACATAAGTGTATGGTGGGTGTAATATGGGTAAGAAACATTCACAATTCGACTCGTTCGTTATAGTATTGATTGATAACTTAATTTAGGCTCAATTGTTGTTGGACATAGCCTCACATGTATTTTAAACATAACTAATTATGGTCCCAATGATTGTTGGACCGGGCCTCAATATTTGCTTTTGTCAAAATATGTTATAGATCCAATTCTTGTTGGTTCGACCCCAATATCTCTATCTCTATTTTAATTAATTATAATATAGATTATATTTATGTCTATCTATATATGTATATCTTTGTTGCTCTATCCTTGTATCTCTATCTCTATCTCTATCTATCTTTACCCGTCTATATATGTCTCATTTCTTCTCTATGTGTGTCTCTGTTTCAATTAATTATAACATTAATTACATATGTCTAGGCAATATTTTGTAGCATATGATATTTAACTATAATATAAATTATCTATCAATAAAATCTTCCATGCTATATGTAAATAAATTATATATCAGTTATATTTATCTAGGATATCTTTTATAAATTAATTAATTCCTATATTATTATACATATTCAATATGGACTATATATGCTAACCATGGGGCAGCAATCGATAGACACTCACTGGAGTTAGCTCGATCTCATCCATCATTGATGGCGAAGGACATGAAGCACACCATGATCCGAGGACTCTGGATTCTTTCCATGGTATTTCTGGCATCATCAATTACCACGTGTGCACTGTTGGCACTTCTTACGATCCAATATCAGAATTGGGGAATCCCGGCATAGTTATTAGGACCGGACCGGACCGGACCGGCGGTTGAACCGGTAAAAGACCGAACCAGAGCCTCTACCGGCTCGATTCACCTAAAAGACCGTCCATGCAATCGAACCGGTAAAAACCGGCAGAACCGGCCGGTTTTTAGTTGAACCGGCGAACCGGCCGGTTCCCAGCGAACCGGAGCGGTTTTGTTTTTACCCATCTCCCTTCCTTCGTCGATTCCCTAGAATGTTATCCACTCAGGGGTAGGAACGGAAATAGTGTGTTTTCCTCACCTCATCTGCTACAGCCAAATAGCTGCTGGCGGCGCATCTGGCAGGTAGCGGCGTTCGGCACTCCGGCGTCGGTGTGCAGCAGGCCAACGGCAGGCGCGAGCGTGCGGTGGCCACGAGACGAGGCGCGAGGATTCGGCAAGCAGCGGCTGGCTCGCACGTGCGGCTCTGCGATGGTCACGCCGCCGCAGGGTCCGGCACTCCGGCGGGTAGCAGCACTGCGGGGCGGCTGTGGCGCAGACGTGGGTTCTGGCGGTGCACCGTGCAGCAGGCCGGCAGCCTCCTGACGCCAAGCAAGCAGCTCCGCTATAGTACGTGTGCCTTGCACGTCAGCTCGTCCTCCCCGGTTAGTATGGATTTCAGAGTTTATATAGTGGATAATGTTTTGCATCAATCTAGAGAATCAAATTTGCTTGCATTTTAAAAGGCTTCTTCATAGATTTAGAGTTCAAACTTTATACATCTAGATTTGGTGCTTAATTTGGATGAGTTCAGGCTGATGCAATGGAAGAAAGTGAAAAATCGGTTGCTGTCCATGAAAATATGTCTGATGATCATGAATCCTGATATGGCATTGGATGATCCTGCCATGTGTACGACCGTGCTACTCCTGTTGGGAACTTGGAATTGTGTTTTGATGAGCATATTGTTCTTAACGATTGGCTATATAATATGTTGTATACTGTCAATTACATATATTATCACTGTATATTGGACCGGTTCAATTGTACGTGTGGCCGGTTAGCTTCAACGGTTCGTTGTTATCGAACCGACGGTTCAACCGGCTCATAACGGTTGAACCATTGAACCATTGAACCGAGAGCCTCACCGGTTCGATTACCGGTCCGGTCCTAATAACTATGAATCCCGGTACTGGATGCAAGGAGTGTTTAGTGGTTTTCCTTATGGCTTAGTAAAATATGTAAATATTCTGCAAGCGCACAGAATCACCGCTGTAGCACTTCACCTGGGAGTATCCCGAGGTATCGTAATTTATATTTCCGCAGGGAAGCTTTGGCAAGACTACTAGTGAACAGATATTCGAGAATATCAGAGAAGGGTACACGACTAAACAAGACAGGGAATAAATGGTATTGGATAGGAGTGGATATACCGGACACACAGCTCAAGGGATACTCAGGTAAGGGAGAGAAGAGATAGATAGCTGGGAGGACAACGAGAAGAGATAGAGGACTCCTGGATTCTTTATCTACCTATCTCTTTTCTTTTGACTTTTCTGGCAGTGTGGGCATCTCTTGCTAAATTCCTTAGCATCTCCATATTGCCAGACCTTCGTTCTGAACGCTCCATAATGTCCTTCATAAGGTGCTCCAGGATACCTCTCCTAGGTTTTATGTGCCTCAAGTGCAGGTATGCATTGTCTGAGTCCATTTTGTATCCAGAAGAGATACGGGTTGTCCCAATGGTGATGTCTGTTCTCGTAAACCAATATTTTCCTATTTTCACCTGGTGGACGACTCCGGAACCTCCGAGGCACAGCTCGACTCGACTCTAACTCCCAACTAAACTATCCTAACTCTACTAAAAATGAAGTGGAAGAGCTCCTTGGCTTGAGTGTGTGTTTTACAAGTGAAATGGCACTGTTTATATAGGACTCCATGGCGGTTTGGAGGAGTAACGGCCAAGGAAGCCAGGGGGGTACCCCCTGGCCGTTCGGGCGAAGGAGGTCGGTTCGGCCGAACCGACCTGTTCGGCCGAACCGTCCATCCTGCACCGCCTCCATCCCACGGCCCTGATGCCTCCCTAGGGTCGGTTGCTGGCTTGGGGGCGGTTCGGCCGAAGGCCCTGATTCGGCCGAACCAGGCCTGGCCCAAGGCCGGCTCCCCTGCACCGCCTCTGCTGCTGGGTCTCTCTGGGTTATCTCCTGGTTGATTGCTTTGTGTCTGTTCTGGCCCAGGGTGACGTGGCACGGGTCCGGTTGAGTTGGCGGTCGTCCTACGTGGCTTGCTTAGTCATTGCTTGGTTGTCGTAGACGTGGACGGCTCCCGCTGGCCCGTTCGGCTAAGGGGGACACTCACCAAAACTCGTGGAACTTTATTAGAAATAAACCTAAGTGCATGGAATGTTGCATAGTCTCTCATTTAATCCCGAGTATTGGTGGTCGGATTTGGGTTGTAACGACCGCCAACATGCACACATAACTGGTAATAAACAAATCAAATTCTTGTTCATTTCACATAACTGGTAATCAAAAAATCAAATTCTTGTTCATTTGGAAAAACTATAAACACATATAGTGTTCATTCTGATGGAATTGCATATCATTTTACTGATCTTTGTCAGGGCAAACTAAAGATGACAACCAAACTTTGAGCATCGCGGTGATGATGGCGGGGGAAGCAAGCAATATCATTGGTAGTGCTGGAGAACATCCTTCTTGCCATTGTGTGGAGGTTATAATGACATACTGTTGTAGTAATGGCTGCCAGCACGGAGGGTGCTATGAAAGCTGGGAGGAGTGCAAGAATGAGTGCAATGAAATAAGATGAACTACATGAATAGACTAATAAGAGGCTATTGTTACTGATGTTGTCGGTGCCGAGATTGGCCGACCAACCTCAGCGCCTAACAGAATGCGCTGTGTCCCGTCCCTCACCGGCTGATGCAGGAGCTAGCACAATGACACAAGGGATTTATCCTGGTTCCGGCCTCGTAGCCGTACGTCCAGCAAGGTGTGCTCTTGGCACTGTACTATCTTGCACCGGGGTGCTCGTAGTGGGGGGCTACAAGCTTAGCGGGAGAGGAAGAGAAGCCTCCAAGTCCCTGAGCGAGTGGATGATTGAGGCGAAGTGCCAATATCGTGGCGTGTGTGTGTGTGTTCTATCTGTGGTCGTCGTCGTGTCCTCCTCTGGCCAGCGCTTTCTTCCCCCTTTTATAGCCCAAGGGGGAAGGACAGCGGCCCTGAGGGGGTACAAGTACAAGCACAGTATGTGCTACAGGGGGAGTGTACTAGAAGGGTGTGGCGCCGGGCTTGCCGTCGTCCTTGGTTTTGAACGGCGACTATGGCGAGCTCCGGCTCCTTCGGGCGTCGTGGTCGTCCTTGGTCTTGTCCTGGAGCGGCTTCGAGGGGTAGCAGGCCCCCCAGCTGAGCCCTAGTCGTCGTCCGTACACTTGATCGAGGGCCCCCCATGCTCACTCAGCCATGGGAGGACGGGAGTTGGCAGCACAGTGGCGGAATGATGGCCCCTGCTGGTCACAGTGCACGACGCGCTCGCCCCGTCGAGGGGAACGGCAGAGAGTTGGTGGACATGACCCGGCGTACGTCGTCGCAGGGCCACGCGGGGCTGGGGTCAGCGCTTTCTTATTGGCCCGCACTCCCGCTCGAGGGTCTCCCCCGCCCGTTCGAGGGCTGCGCCATATGGGGGGAGGACGGGAGTAGGCAGAATAGTGGCGATGAATGACAGCCGTACGTCCGTACGGGACTCGCTGCTCCTGCTCACTTGTTAGAACAGGCGGTCCTGTGGCCGGAGTCAGCGGGAGTGACGGGGCGTGACGGACCTGACCGGGGTTCGCCCCTGGTCATCGTCCGTACGCCATTCGAGGGTGCCCACCTACCCACTTGAGGGCTTCTCAGCGGAGGAAGGACGGGAGCAGGTAGCACAGTGCAACGGAGTGACCCGTGCCTGCCCGCATAGTGGTGAAGCGTCAGCACAGCACGGGGGCAGGTGGTACAGTGGACCTTACCGTGTCAGCGACGTGGAGCAGGGCGGAGTCCCGTCCCCGTCCTTTGACTTGGGCGCTCGGTAGGTCGTGGCATTAAATGCGTTTGCCAGGCGGAGTGGCGGGGCGCTGCCACAGCGAATAGAAGGGTGCCCTCGAGCGGGACGAAGTGAGCCACTAGCTCGAGGAGGAGTGCGGGCCTCGAGCGAGGCGGACGCGGGGTCTCGTCCGCTCGAAGGGGTCGAAGACCCTCGAGCGAGGCGGAGATGCGGCCATGCCTACCTGAGGGGGTCAAGGGCCCTCGAGCGAGGCGGAGATGCGGCCATGCCTACCTGAGGGGGTCAAGGGCCCTCGAGCGAGGCGGTCATGGCATGCGCTCTTCGGGCCTCGAGGCGAAGCAGGCCGGGACAGTTGTTTGGGCCGCGTTGTCCGGGTGATTTTCTGGGCCGTCGATGATTAGATGTTTTTTGAGGGTGGTTATTCCCGGTGGTTAGGGGACCCCCTTGGGATGTCCCCGACAGATGTCTTGGTTAAGTTTGATCCGATAATATGGTGACAATAAAGTCCATTGTTTCAACGCATTTATTTATGAAAAATATTTAAAAACCAATAAAATCTGAAGATTGAATCGATTGACTTAGCTGGTTAAGTCATGTCAATATTCTAAATCATAAATTATCACGATTTAGAATTATAGTCGATGGCAATGAAATAAGATGAACTACATGAATAGACTAATAAGAGGATATGCTTTCTCTAGTTTGTAGAACATAGAGATCATGAAGATGTTATACCTAATTTTGCATGTGTACCAAGGATATAATAAAAATTTAATCTACCCATGATTAAATGGTTCTTGTTTTAAAAACGGAACACCTAAAAAAAACTCATCCTCCATGGTTAGTAAATTCTCACTATTTAATATGCTATTAATCCACTTGATGATAAGTAAGAAGGGAACTAAACACATATCTAGGTGTTCAACCATCATGTACATGCATGGGAATCATCAAGAGGATAAGCCTCTAGTTTGGGATTGAACTTCAAGGATGGTCGAAGATCTACCTGTCTCACCAGCAACTTAGTAGTAGTGCTCGGCTTCATATGACACCTCCCATTACTAACCTTAGCTACTGCCTATAAACATTTCATCTATTCTTGATGGATAAGAGAGTACAGACACCTAGGCAGACGTCAAAGGCCTACTACGGATCCATGAACCTATATCAAAGACACACGCCAATGGTACCGTCACTGCATGCTGGAAGCGGTCACCTAGGTCACGTGACACCAAATGGTGAGGCTATAAGGGTACCTCTAAGCCCGTGTTTCTGATGTTGTTTTATTATGTTGCGGTATAGTAACTGACGAGTGCATTTGTCAAGTGTGTATCTTTGTTGGAGTTTTAGGTTCTAATGGGAGGCATTAGCCTAATTTTCCATAAGGTAATGATAAGTCGATTAGAGAATTATGCATGTAACCCCCAGAGGCGGTAGCCTAATCTTCTATAAGGCCAACTTCATCAATAGCTCAAGGGGATCAAATCAAGTTACAACACCTCTTTGTTACCCTCTTAACCCCCCCCCCCCCCTCAACAGCAGTTGTACGCCCTAATTTTGGCATGTACACATCATGGCACGTGTACATAATAAATTGGGCGTGATCGGACCCAATACCAGGTCGACCGACGCACTAGATTGGGCAACCATGGCTGGAGCCCGATCACCTCCGAATTCTGCGCACACTGTCCATTAACTTTCCTCTGCCTATTCCTGACATGTAGGAGGCAATAGGCCAATAGGAGCTCGTTAGCATTGAGAGGGGCAGGTTTATCCTTTTTAAATTAATACCTTCTTCCTCCCCTCTCCATTCATCCCTACGTCTCACCTTCAACCCAAGCACCATTAACCCTTCTCCGATCACCATGTGTCGGGGACCAAATTAGGGGTCCCTTAACTATCCGGGTAACCACCCTCAAAAAACGCAATAAGGCCTGGAACCAACAAATAAATCCACACCAGAGAGCCCATATGGCCCGCTACCAACCATTCAAGCCCAGCAACGGCCCATGAAGGGACGTCACGACCACGCATGAAACTCCGCCTCGCTCGAGGGTACCACGCCTCCCCTCGAGTCACGGACCCCCGCCCCGCCTCAGCCGAGCACATCTCGACCCCTCGAGCAGCGCAGGGACCGGGAATTCCAACTCCCGCACTGGGCGCCGAAGTCAACAGAGAGAATCCCCCTTGCACGTCGTCTCTGACAAAATCTGAAGGCACTGTGCCCCCATCAACATGAACAGATAGGAGCCGCTACATGCGCGACACTGTATCCCCGGTGTCACTGACCCCAACCGTACTTCCGTACGGCTTCGCCAGGGGCCCCCCGTCGTCCCCCGCACCGGAAGGGCCCTTGAGACGTCCCCGGGGGACCCCACCAGCGGGAACCGCCAATGACAGGGAGCAAAGCACTGGTCAAACAAGCGTGGCCGGTCCGGCAAGGTAAACAAGAAGATCTCCTAACCCTTGCCAACCACGTTTTCCCGACGGATCGTACACAGTGGCAACGGTAGGTTGCACACCTACACCGCCCGCTCCCGTCCTCAACGGAAGGGGCCCCCCATGGCAAAGTACAGACAGTACCGGGCCACCTAGGCGGAAGCCGCCCCGTACGAATACGGCATGCCACCGTTCCCAGAACAAAAGCCGGTCGCACCGGCCCGACGGAGCAGGCCATATTCTCCTGGTCATCATGACTGGTAAAAGCATCTGGCGCTAAGCTACGACCTACATGGCACTAGCCTCTCCGCCCTCAATCCCTCGAAGCAGCACGAAGTTCCCTCGGGCAGGGATCCGGCATCACTTCAACCACCTCGAAGTAGTCCGGAACGACCCCTCGAGGCCTCGACAAGACGGAAGCAAGGAAGCCCCGTACCGGTGAACAGGGCCTGAAGGACAACCTCAACCAAAGACTGCAAGGGAGGAACGCGACTGGAGCAAGCATGTCCCCTCTGCAGGATACGCCGTACGGATCACACTGTAGCACGCACTGTACCCACGACTGTAACCCGTCTCCCCCTTGAACTATAAAAGGGAGAGAGGGAACCCTGTAGACAAAGGACCGAACAGTTCGCACTCCTTGGCACAGGCTGAGACGCGAACACACGGCAACACACGCCCGATATTGGCAACCATCTCAATCACTCTCATCACACCCACAGGGACTTGGAGAACGCCTCTCCTCTCCCGCATCCACTTGTAGCCCCCCTCTACAAGCACCCTGGTGCAAAGCTAATACGAGTGCCGCGAGCACACCCCTGCTGGACGTACGGCCCCACGGCCGGAACCAGGATAAACCCGTGTCCTTGTGTTAGCTTCTGCATCAACCATCAAGGGACGAGACACAGCGCATTTATGCGCGGTGTAGGGAGTGCCGGCCATTTCCGACACCGACACCATGGACACAAAGCCCTCTTCCAAAGCCCATCCAATGGATCCACCTTCCAATTGGAGGGAACCCCGATGCGGGCCAATCAGATCATCCAAGTCCCATCTGGAACGGAAGCACCTATGCCCGTTATCATAGGATTATGGATTTTGGTGATATATGAAACACAAGTGGCTATTTGTATGTGACTACCTTTTTTGCATAAATGTATCATTCCAAGTCACTCAAATACAAATGAATTATATTCATAAAGAAATGAGAATGAATAGAGATTCTCCAATGCTCTTCAAGACTTCAAATGGTCAAAGGTAAAGGAATTTTCTAGATCCAAGTGTCATAAGGAGATGGAGGACAATTGGTTTAGGTACCCGACATTGAGTGTATAGCTTTCATGACCATACTATTAAGGGGAGCATATGAGCTAAGTAGCTTGACCATGCAAATTGTTTAGCCTGATGCACACACAAGTCAAGAAAAAGTTCAAGAAGCTATTTCAAGCCAAGTCAAGCCTATGGAAGCAAGCAAGAAGCAATGAAACTTAAGAAAGATTCAATTGGACAAGTTCCAGCTGAAAGCAGTGTGCCGGATAATCCGAATGTCCATTAATATACTTGTGCGGATGATTGGCTAATCATATAGTGCTTATGAATAAAGAAGCACAGTACGACCGGACAATGCACCTAACAATCTCAATGTTTCTAAATTTGAATAACATAACGCTGGATCATCTGACAATGCCAAGATAAACATGTCAGATCATCCGACGGTATTGACGTCAGTCACTTTTGAGATACCAATGGCTATATGGTGTTAGAGTGACCAGATCATCCGACGGTACTGGGGATTCAAAGCATCAGATAATCCGGTGGTGCTACTTTCTAGGGATTTTTTTCCAACGACTACGTACCTCACCTGGTCTAGCCTATATATACCCGCTCATATGAGTCCTTTCACCTACTAGTTGGGTGCACGTGCGACACGCACGTGTAAAAAAAACACACCGTGAAATTTAACTATGGTTGTAACAAAAATGCAAACACACCCAGCTATAGATGAAAAATCAACAAAACAAGATACTTTGACTTCATACAAAATAAGATCCAATTGACCAAAAATGGAGAGATCACCGCCATAGTAACATATACACCCACAATTAAGTCATATCACGATTCGTTTTAATTACAATAGCTATAATAGACGTGCATACATAAATGTTTCAAAATAAATCTTGTATCTATAAATTATTTACTATCAAATTAGGATCCAATCATACAAAACTTAGTTTTAGCTCCCCACTAAGGAATTCTTTGAGCTCTCAGCTATACCACGTCATCTTCCACCTACCCAGACATTTAATTCCCACCACCTCGCCTGCCCACTGACATTCCTCACGCTACTACCCCGCGCCTTCCTTCTCCGCCGCCGACACCCCATCGCCTGCCCAGTGCCCACCACCACCCCCTCGCCATGTCATCTAGGCATATCGTCTCGATCTCAAAAAAAAAAATCCGAGCATATCGTCTTGATCTCAAAAAATAAAATTCAGGACATACCAAAAAATCCCGCAGCATCTCGCGGGGTATCACCTAGTAGATAACAAATCCACGCATGGAACACTGGAGCCTCTATGCCTTAACTCCTTAAGGTCTGCTCATATTCATGCAACACTGGTTCTCCAATTAAAAAATATATTTAAAATTAATAAAATGACAAAAAAATGTGGAAATAAAAAAGTAATTGTATGCATTCTACCCGACAAATCTTATTAGCACGAAGCAGTACCCTAAAAGAACATATCCAAAGCTGTTCTTGACTTTCAGAAAAATAATAAATTATGTATGTAAACCACATCGACAAGTGAACCTATCCTATTTGAAGTTGACCATGCTTCATGTACCTAGTCAAGGAAAAAATGATGCACCTTCAATATTCTCAGTCTAGGATTTTCCTTAGCTCATTTTTACACAATACTTAGCTCGTTGTGAACATAGGAAAGATAGTGCAGACCAATGATCATCTCTTCGGCTCAATGGTTTGAAGCAATCTCTCACTTTCCTGCTAACTTATTTCTTCAACGTTCCAAATATCTGCACAAAGAATTAAAGTGAATTCACAAGTGAGCATGTGATTTTGGTGAAAATTGCTCCAACACAGTTTATTAAAATCTGAAACAATTGATCGATATCAGTTTTGGGGTCTTTTATTCAGATGGTATAGATGTGTAGTGGTAGTGTCCCTGATGGCATAGCTATTGACTGAGAACACAACTTATTCAGTCAGTTTGTGTCGCACAAACCTTTGTGAACTTTTGGGCAAAATGTAGCCAGGATAACCATATCTATTAATTAAGAATTAAACTACCCATAAGACAGTATTCCTTTGGAGATATAGCTAACTAATGATATGAGCTGGAAAAGGGCACTGGTGCGCCTCTGCTATGTCGAGATCGGAGCTAGGGCATATCTTTTATCTGTGTTTGAACATATGCTCTTGAACTGAGAAATAAGAAAGTATTCCTTCCACTGCAACAAGTCAAAGAAGCAAAGTTCAGAAATGATGTTCTACTGCAAGAATTCAATGGCACCAAGAGGTCAAAAAAAAAGTAAGGACACTATAATTATGCTGTGTGAACACTAAAGTGAGTCATCGAGCATCAAATGATTAATTTCCTACATGCCCAAAAAATATACCTTTTCAAAGACATTCTAAGTATGTGTTATGGGAAATAAAATGCAAGCAACCAACCTTCTTGTCAAAAATTGTACCCAAGAAATATCATTTCAAAAATCTTTTGGGCTTTTTTGCTGCCCTCTCATCCTTCAATGATGTAATATACGATAACACAAATTGATGACCTTCAAGGAGAAAACAAAAAGAACATAGCAGAGGTAGCAAAAAAAAAGTTGACACATTCGATAGCTTCTCCTACATTAGTAGATCACACTCAGCGATGTTTGGGACAGCTCTATCTCTCTGCCAAACAACTATCAGTTTCTCACATAGCTCATAGACAGTTCAGACAATTTATGATAAGTTAGTGTCACCTATTCCACTTAAAAGTAACCAGAAAAGTGGTAGCTGCTGTATAGTTCAACACAAAGAGAGATCAAAGCAACAAGGCCTCAACCACACAAATGCGGAAATCAACTTAAAACAAACCACTCAATGAAATATCTAGCATGCGGACATGGAGTTAGAATTTCATATAAGGGAAGATCAGACTGACCTCTGTTTTCCAGAAGCAAGGTGAATTTACCGATCATTAAAACATCTACGATGTTATTCTTTTCAAGTCAGCAGTTACCTGAAAGAAAAATCCATAGTGAATAATAGAAAAATCCATGTCAATATGTCGTCCGCATTATCATTATAAAGAAATGGAAGAGCAAGTTCTAACAGATGGCTGGGAAACACTCAGAATATGTAAATTATTAGATATAAAGCAGATGCTAGTGCCAGTTTAGTGTTGTCTTGCCTGTAGGCGTCGGATCGGCGCCATCATCATCCCATGAATCTGAAGAAGCGATTTTTTAGGACAACTGGACTTCAATTTGAAATTAGCAATCTCATCAGGATCTCGAGGATCCAGAAGAGGAGTAGGGCGAGCTTGACCTCCGAGTGTCCACGTCATGACATCAGTGACTCCTATGTCTACATCCTAGCTGCACAGATGCGATGCGATGCACTACAATACAACACTGCTAGCTGCTCTCCAATACAGATGCACCGACGCATACAAAATTACATTGCGATCACCGTTCAGAGTGCCACTGCAAACGGAATAATCACCATCTCAAAAAGAAAAACAGAATAATCACCTGAGATTCGGCAAGTCATCACAGGCAAATTCCACGCCTCCGCCGCTTGCCCCCCCCCCCCCAAATCACCACGACGCCACCAATCCCTCCCAGGAAATAGATGGCTTAGGAACGGAGGGAGGAGGGGGCGGCGTGGCGTGAGAGGGAGGGAGGGGAGCCGGCGGCGGGTGCGTGGCGCGGAGGGAGGGAGGGGAGGGATTCATACTATATCTAAAACTTGCAGTAGGAAGAAATTTTGTTCACACCCTACACGTTTCCGCAATCTTTGCAAAGGACGTCAACTTAAGTCACAACATGTGAATTCTTGCAAATGATATAAAAAGGGCTGAAACTAAATCTCAGAATATGATCATCAAGTCTCTAAAATAAACTTTACCAAATTTGTTCGTACATACTGGTCTTATATTCACAACATAGGAGATGGTCCTCGTCCCTTGAGGGCAAAAACACAGTTTTTTTTCAAAAATAGGGGGACAAAGGTCGAAGGCAATTCTAATGGAACAACAGCAAGTCCAATCATGATTGTTTGCTCTCTGAAAATGAGACAAGAACACTTACGGTGAACCACTGATGTCCCCTAAAAAATTGCAAGGGCACTGCAAACGGAATAATCACCATCTCAAAAAGAAAAACAGAATAATCACCTGAGATTCGGCAAGTCATCACAGGCAAATTCCACGCCTCCGCCGCTTGCCCCCCCCCCCCCAAATCACCACGACGCCACCAATCCCTCCCAGGAAATAGATGGCTTAGGAACGGAGGGAGGAGGGGGCGGCGTGGCGTGAGAGGGAGGGAGGGGAGCCGGCGGCGGGTGCGTGGCGCGGAGGGAGGGAGGGGAGGGATTCATACTATATCTAAAACTTGCAGTAGGAAGAAATTTTGTTCACACCCTACACGTTTCCGCAATCTTTGCAAAGGACGTCAACTTAAGTCACAACATGTGAATTCTTGCAAATGATATAAAAAGGGCTGAAACTAAATCTCAGAATATGATCATCAAGTCTCTAAAATAAACTTTACCAAATTTGTTCGTACATACTGGTCTTATATTCACAACATAGGAGATGGTCCTCGTCCCTTGAGGGCAAAAACACAGTTTTTTTTCAAAAATAGGGGGACAAAGGTCGAAGGCAATTCTAATGGAACAACAGCAAGTCCAATCATGATTGTTTGCTCTCTGAAAATGAGACAAGAACACTTACGGTGAACCACTGATGTCCCCTAAAAAATTGCAAGGGAAGACACAGATCCTTCAGAAGTAGAGCATGTAAATCACTAAAATAAAATGTGCTAGACACATTATTGGAACTAAACAAATAAACTTAGTTTATCGGAACACTATCAAGCAAATGACTTGGCATTTTCTTAAAACTGTGACCTAAAGATAGTGTAGTGAATGATTCAGAACAAACTATAGATGGCATTGGTTTTGGGTCTGAAGTTTAACTCGACATAGCAACTGTAAATACAGTACCTATGGGCAACCAAATGAAACATAAGGTAGTACTTTAGGCAGCATTCTTTAATTTACTTTGAGTTTGTGAATAGGCAGTGGGGATGATTAAAATATGCACTTATGACTACCGCTTATGCACCACATGAAAGAACCCAAGTTTCACAAGTCTTAAGGTAGAGGCTTGGCTTCTCATCAATTAGCATCATTACCTGAATGTCCAGTGGGAAGGGTGATGTTTCTTCACAACAGTAGTTAATTGAGAAATAGAATAATCCTGCTACTTAAATGGTCAATGACTAAACATTTAACCTGTAATATATAAAACATGTGAATCTCAAAGCAATAGAGAGCTGAGGTGTTACCTGTTAAGTGCGACAAAGAAGTGGCCACCAACCAGGAGCCCTTGCGATCTTATATATGGCAACAACACCGACAAACTTGCTTAATACCAACATTGACTGAGAGCAGAAACTGCTCAGAACAAAGTGTCCAGGGATGACCAAAGTACTCTTACTGCCAAAAAAAACTATGCAGGCTTGTAATAATAATTAAAACCAATACGGAAAACATAGAATCAAAAATTTACCAAGAGTATCCATGGGTGTCTTTATGGTAGAATCCTTTGGCTGGACCCGCTTATTCACTCTTTCCGACGAATTATCCTACCCATACCATTAGATAGCCAAGTTAGAAAACATATTCATTAACCTTAGCCTGATCTGAAATTAAATCCTAAAGGCAAGAAAATGTATCAAACAATGCAACTTAGAAAACAACTAAACGATTTAAATTGAGTATTGTTCAAGCACCAACTTTAAAAATGTTAAATATCAATCAATCTCATATCTAAGCAACCTTGACCTATAATATAAATGTATTCATCCATGGTTCCGTCTATGACTAATATTTTTATTTTTAAATTAAACTACAAAATATAAGAAGCATACAAATTTAGCTATGCAGCTCCATTCAAACATACAAACCTTCTAAAACTTAAAAGAAACTCAGTGTAGCCATATTCTGCTAGAGTTCAGAACAGCAACATGCTAACAGAAAGATCAATTTGTAATACAGATCCAATTATCATATTCAAAATTAAAAGAGTCCATTCTTGGCCCATTAACACATGTGCCTTGTTAAAAAAGAATGATCTCACCCATTGTATGCTTCTGAGGGCATTCAAGGGGCTACCAAATACTTTCTAGGATTGTGATGTGCATTGCTTGGCAACATCAGGCACGAATGCCGCAAACAGCATGATTGAGGTAGGTTATCAAAGAAATAAACGAAGCAACAATAAAGAAGAAATAATTTGCTCAGTCAAATTACACCAAGAGATTATACAATTTCCTTCACTTCTGGCATGGGTAAAACCATCTTAGAGGCAGAGCAACAACAACAAATCATATTAGGGCTGGCATGCTCTCCTCATATACAGAATCTGAAAAAAAGATAAAGATGTAAAGTTAGGATAAGAGTGGCAAGATAATAAGATCTGTAAGGCCGTGGATCTGTAAGGGTAAAAATAGAAATAAAATGGCCTACATAATTGTTAGAAAAAAAGGATAAAGGTACAAGTTCATTTTAAAAAAAAAACAAAGGAACTAACTGCAACAGATGAAAATGATGTCGATGGCTACATCACATGGAAAACAACATAGATAGTTCAATGAAAAGACAGTGAATAATACCTTGGCAATCTTAACAAGCTGATCATGGTTGTCATGGCCATAGAAAAAAGGTTCCTTACGGAATATCTGCAGTTGGCAGCATACGATCAACAATAAATATCAGTTATTTCAAATAAATCATCTGAAATATATAATGAAGCTATGAGCACTAAATAGGTAGAATAATCATGCAAACAGTACCATTCCGGCAAACATGCAGCCAAGACTCCACATGTCCAAAGAGTAATCATAATCTTGCAAGTCAACAAGAAGCTCAGGTCCCTTGAAGTACCTGAATCCCAGTTCAGAATAACAGAATGTTGAGAAAGACAGGGTGATGGGATCAAAGAGAGAATATGGAAACAATACAGAGTCATGTGAGACAAGTGACCATATGATTCACAATAGGAATAGATAAGGATTCTGTGAACAACAGAAGGCGTATAGTAAAGTAATATAAATAGCATTTATCATAATGTACTTAATCTACGTGGTTGCTGAATACAAGAATGTGCAGGAACGAATCCATTTCAAAAAACCCAAATCCAGAGCCACAAAAAAAACACAGGTTCTCCTTCTCTGCACAAAAAAAGGATAATTCTCAAATTTGGTGTTCATGGTTCTTTCAAGCTCTAAACCACACTTAAAAAAGAAATCAAATCCAGAGCCACAAAAAAGTAAGATGATTAGGAAAGACTAAATCATCTATTTAAATTGAGCATACCATGAAACAACAAGTGAGAACTAACAAGTGCAGATTTATGTGACCAAAATTCAAATGCACGAAACAAAACACTGAGTGGTTACCATGACATGAATACAACAGTTCCATTTGAATTAATGTGGAAAAGCTCCACAAGAAGACCATAGCCATGCTAAATTGTTTGCCTCTCCCACTCACAATTTCAGACCAGCAGCACTGGACAACAAATCTTGCATTGCCAACCAAACACCATAATAAGAGCACCAAATTATCATTTTATTATTCCCATAGAACACGCACTTGATAACTGTGACAATTTATACAATGGTGTAATGTTCTGATGTATCAGTGGAAAGCAAAATAGTGAATGTGACAATTAACCAACATAAACTTTATTCATAATTACTTTATCCATAATTACTACAAGTGACCAGGGTTGCAAACAAACTTCTATCACAGTATCACTACAGGTAAAGTATGGACAAAGTGAGAGATAAGGAGCTAAATCCGGGGAAAAGTGTGGGGAGAAAGTGTTTGCATCACGGTGAGCCCAACTGTGTCATGTAGGTGCCACAAAGAATAGCAATGCTATCCCGACACTCCTATTATCTGACATCATAAAAATCCCCAAAATGCCCCTCATACAATCGCTGAAAAGGTCGCTGTCCGGGAGCATAACAGTAAATGGACAGGCGCACGACTTTTGGAGATGACTGGCCGGCCGCGCGGTCGACCAGCTCAGAAGATAAGGATTCCTCCCGTCGTCCACCTTTCCGCTTTCCCTCCCCCAGATGAACAGCACGAGGTCGTCGCCGAACCGGAAGCAAAGCTCAGCGGTTGTCACCCGCAAGAACAGAGCAGGGATTTACCGACCAGCAGCCTCCCGAAGGCACAGGACACACCGGAACCCATGACAGGGCCGAGCAACTCCAGAAATCAAGTAGCGAAACCTCGAAAATCAGCTGAATAAGCCCCCAGATCAGGTCTCGGAGGGAGCTAAAAGCAAACGTACACCAAATCCACCCAGTAGCATCCGAATCCGCACCCCCAAACCCTAGAAATCCCAACCGAATCCGGGGAGCAGTCGAGCAGAGCAGCGTGGGGCAGGCAGAGCGAGCTCACCTGGGTCGCACATCACGTAGAACTTCTCCACATATGCAGAGGGCCAGCAAAAAAAACCAGTGAGAATTCGGAGCCCCAAGCGGAGCAGGAGGGGCAGATGTGGGCGGGCGAGGGCGAGCTGGGGTTACCGGTGGTGAGCGCCTTGAGCAGGCCGGCCCGGCGCGCGCGGAAGTCCCGGAAGACGTCCTCCGGCGAGCGGGGCACCGGCGGCGGGCCCATGAATCCGCCTCCTCCTCGGTCACGGGAGACGGGGGCGGCGAAGGGGAGGGGAGGCGGCGGGAGCCGGGAGGAAGGGGATGCGGCGGGGGTAGGAAAGGGGGACGAGCGCGAGGGCGGCGGGCGAGCGGGATAGGGCGGAGGGGCTGGGGAGAAGGAAAGGAAAGGGGGAGGGAGAGCACGCGTGATTGATGGAGGTGGGTCGGACGTGGGTACCGCGGGCGGGTATAGGCAGGGGCGGTAAAAAAGTATTTTTATCGGTGGCAGAAATATCCCCCTCCCACACAAATCCACGTGTTCTACCTTTTTTTCGGGCGGCGCCTAGAAGATGGGTCCTCTGTGAGGGGTAGGACTGAGTTTTTTTGGGTGAGAAAAGTTTCAGTTTCCTTGGATCTTTAATAGATAGATTCATAACCCCTGGAAACACCAGGAACCTATTAGGGTGATCAAGGATCAGATATTACAAGAATAAAAGACAAAACATTAAGATCCAAGTGAGCATCAAAGAAATAGTTCTAGTTCCTCAAGTTCTTCATCACAAGCTTGTGTGTATC
The DNA here is from genome assembly GCA_900205405.1 of Echinochloa crus-galli. Classification (NCBI taxonomy): domain Eukaryota; kingdom Viridiplantae; phylum Streptophyta; class Magnoliopsida; order Poales; family Poaceae; genus Echinochloa; species Echinochloa crus-galli. The sequence continues at coordinate 855,635 of OAMR01000365.1, forward strand.
TTGCTTAGGGCTTAATGATGGTCAAGTGAGGGCCCACTGGCATGTTATTCTTGGTGCTTGATGACACCTAGAATGTCCTTAGTGGTATTGATGATCTTGGTGAGCTCTCGGAGACTGTGGAAACCCCGAGGCCTTGGTGGTATTTATACACTGTTCAAGCTTGTCGTTTCAAAGATGAACAAGGGCATCCTTGGTAGAGCACTTGGGTTCTTAGCGACTCATGGAGGCATATCTCTTAGTGAGAGCCTCGACGTAGTTTATAGGGGAGCATCAACTTCTCGATACACGAGAAAATATTTAGTTATGCCTTGTCCTCCCTTTTTACATTCCATAATTTATGCTTGCATTTACTTTTTGTGTTATACTTTCTTGCAAGATATGAACTATGATTTGTTTTGCCTTAGTGCACTCTTTCGATTCCTAGGATCCTTTCATGTTAGTGTGCTCTCACTAGTTCCTAGTAGCATTTCCTTTGGTATGTGGACTGTAGGTTTGGGCGACACTTGTTGATAGGTTAAGGTTTTTAGTTTTTTATTCTAGAGAAAAGTCCCAAATTAACCTCCCCCTATTTGGGTCATAGATCATTTTAATTGGTATCAAAGCAAGGCTCTCTTTTATAGGCTTAAAATCCTCGAGAGATGGCTCCGGGAATGGGAAGTGGACCACCCAAGTTTTATGACATGAAGGCTTAACAAAGGCTTTATTTGGTGGACTGCAATGCTCAAATTTTAGTTGGTCAAATTTTATTAAAGCACCTAGAGATATTATAATGTGATAAGCTTCCCAAACCACCCAACTTAAGGTTCAACCCAAAACTAACCAAAACCACAGGTATCCACCACTGTGATCCTCCCAAACCAGCTAACCATGTGAGGGTCCAGGCCGCTCTTGACCGTGAGCACGGCTGTTATAACAGTTTTACACTCTGCAGAGGTTGTACACTTTCACCATAAGCCGTGATTCCCATTGCCCGAGAGCATTGTACCCTTCCCACACCAGAGGCCGTTACTAGGTTCACCAGCGCGCATTAACCCACTCAGGGTTCGGGTACCCATCATTGTGCCGTGCTTGAGTCCACCTCAGCCCCAACAGCTTAACGCAGATTTCCCGATTTCCCCTAGTTGCATAGCCAAGACCATTGCCCATCTAGTTCTCATGGTTGTACTGTTTTCCTAGGTGGTCACTCCATAGATCAAACCTTAAGCTCGGCTCAGGCAAAACCAATATAACTTTCCTAAAAAACCAAGCATCAAACCCGCTTGCCTGAGCCGCCTAGAGTTCCATGTTGCTAAAAAGATTACCAAGCCCAATTGCATAGTTTATTAGTCAATATTAAATTAACCCATCCACCCATTGTTGAGCAAGGCTAAGCAATAAAACTACCCAGATAGGTAACCTCTAAGGGCATCAAGGAATAATCATGAAATTCTAGTAAACAACCTAACATAGGATTCCCAGCAAATTATGACATCTAATGCAAGCAAATGTAAATAACAAGTGACATTGTGAAATAAATTAAGTAGGTACAAGGAGAATGATCAAGGACCACTTGCCTCAAAATTAAATTCAAGGTTCCCACTTGCTCTGAGCGTTCCTCAACGTAAACAAATCAACTGCAAACAAGCACATATGACAAACTAAGAACAATACACCGAGCATGATAAAATAGTTTTGAAAAGCGCTCTATAAGCTAACACTAGCTAACATCGGAACGATTCTAACGCAACTCGAACAGGTTGAAACGGGGCTAGAACGATCAAAGAGTGTGGCGAACATTCGTCGGTCACCCGACAGTTGCCGATGAATGACATGGATGGGTGGATGCAAACTACAAGGAGATTTTTATAGGAGAAATGGACTCTGATTGTAGAACGCGATGAGGCAGGAACAATTTATGTGATAGGAATTGCAGCAGCTTGGCGAGGGCGAGGCAATAGGCGAAACTACGCAGGCGAAGATGCTGAACTTGATTCTCGTGTGCTGGTGGTTCCTTTAAACATATGGTGGATTCCTTTTATTGGAGTAGATAGGATATATAGGAACACAACACAACTGATTGGCGCACTGAGTTGGCCAGAGAAACAGATTGGGACGGACATATGGTTTTGGGCGTTCATGCCCGACGAGAGGGAGAGCAGGGCGATGAGCACAAAGAGCAGGAAAAGTTGATGCATAATCACCCTACTGACAAGCCACTTTGTGGGATCATGTGCAACTATGAGGGACACGATATGGTCAAAGGTTTTTCTTATTCGTACACTAGATCTTCCGGGAACGCGAGCCCACTGCAACACATGTAAAACGGGCCTGATGACAGAACAGGGGTACTGTGACTGCCATATATTTATTTTGGTTGGACCACTTGATGATCTGTTATCTGCGACTGATGCGGGACATAAGAGCTACATGTTGATCAAAACTCAAGTGGTTTAGAGCTCTGGTTCATCAGGGAACGCGAAGACAAAACAAGGCAGTGCGGCTGTCTTACAGCAGGAGCAGCGAGCCTGACAAAATTAATATCTCATGATCCATGACATATATGAGTGAGCCATTTTGTGGAGACATGTGCAGGTACATGCGGTACATGATAGTAAAAGGATTCGACCAGCCAATGGCTAAATAATCGGAGAACACAATGCCAACCAGCAGCACCCGCGAAAGAGGCACAATGAGAGGACATCGGTATTGTGATCATCATAACTTCATCATTACTGAACCCAACGAAGATCTGATTTGAGGGATTGCTAAGGGATATTAGGACTGCATGATGACCAAAAATCATGCCATTTGGAGGTCTGGTTCATCAGGGAACATGAAAGCAAAATGGGGTACTGCAGCAGTGTAACAGCTAGAGCAGTGAGCATGGAAAAATTCATATCTCAGGATTTGCTGCACATATGGAGGATTCCTTTGGCAGCAACGTGTGCAGGTACAATATATATATGGTGCTAAAAGGATTCGACAAACCAAGCATTAGATCACTGGGGAATTCGATGTTGATCCGGAACACAGTGGCTGGCCGCGAGAGCAGCAACGAAATTCTAGTGGAAACTTCACCGAGAATCATTGGGATTCAAACTACAGCACCCAAATTTGTGATATACAACATTAAATCAGAGAAGGGATGAAGAGGAGGTCTCACTTTGGGCCTGTTGCAAGGATGAGAGCCAGAGGCGGCTGCAGCAGGACGACGACGATCGGGCAGCGGCGACGACGAGGAGGGAGGGACTGTGCGCATGGGGCAGGGGCGAATTCACCAAGGGCGTGAAGGCAGCCTTCACACGGGAGATAGGGGAGGGGATGATGGCCTTCTTCTAACCCATCCCAGGTGCACGAGAGGAGGAGCGTAGCGGCAAAACGGATTCACGGCGGCGAGATCTCTCCATTTTGATGGAGAAGATGGAGAGGAAGGTAGGATTCGGGAGGGGGCAGCCATGGTCAGGATGGGAAGGAGGAGGCTGGCAGCAGTTTCTATGTCAAATTAGGGAGAGTAATGGAGAGATTAGGCTGTTCGCACTCGTCAACCTCTACTCTATACTCTAAAAGAGAAT